>BIMT01000148.1:0-160696 GCA_005406065.1 Metschnikowia sp. JCM 33374
ATATCCACGAGATTTCGAGGGAGTGTTTTTGTTTTTTGATTGAGTAGCAAAAAAACATATTCTGACCGTCAAAAAGCTGAGATAATGCTAGGTTTCAAAGAATATTTTAATCTTCATTAATATTTGAAAATTTCGAAAAGCAACTAACCAATGCACGAATCTTTGAAAACTCATACAGGAAGTGTTTTTTGAGGAATAATCAAAACATAAATAAACAGATGGACAAGTATCAGGCCATATAAACTTTCGACAAAGTACACACATATTCACTTTTATAATATCACAAAAGAATGATCCTTTATGAAAAGAATACATCTGATTTATGCTTTTGAAAAGGGCAAACATTTATGGTAGTTTTTCTCTTGGTGGTGCATCTTATACGACGTACGTCGCGACAGTTTCCGGTCCCGCAACTAGGACAGTTCCATTTTTGAACTTCTATTATTGCAAGGGGGACATAAGTAGTACTGCCGCTTTCCAAGCGGTCGCCTCCCGTTATCAGTTCTTATATGCCGTGAAACTCGACCAACAGTGGGTAAAATTCTTGGGGCAATGGACGGATACTGTACATTAGAAAGCGACCTGTTTGAAGTACTTAGGGTAGTTAAGCTTCCTCTGAGAAATGCATTTTGATCAGGTGATAATTAGGGGGTTCCCAATACAAAGACCGAGTTTTTACTCTCGGAACTGCTTATTTACCTTGTGGTAAATTCAACAAAAGTGACAATTTGCTTCTTTTGGGCTGCATAAAATGGCTCGGTGAAAGGTTTGCATGTGGTTGTTTCCTGCTCCAAGGTGGGAACTGGGAACATTGGTATACTTGCTGTGGGTCCCATCATTGGGCCGAAAAAAAGATAAGTTTTTGATATTATAAGTTTAAATCAGTTTTAATTTTTGATGAGTTTCCCATCACATTAATAATTCGGTAGTATCGGGTTGTAATTCCTCGTCAAAACTGATATCGAAGGGTCCATCCAAGCTTCTTATATACTAGGTTTCGAAACCATCTACCTTTCCCTTTATTCCAAAGAAAGAAAATTATAATAATAAAAAAAAAAACCAGTCAGAGTTTGCTGGATTAACATTGACCGGGATTATCTACCTTTTTACCACTCTTCTAGCTTAATGCTTAAAAGCAAAGTGGAAGTCTCAGATAAGCACTAAAGAAAAAAATAAACCTTGAGAATCCGTCGGGCGATGAATTCCCCGTTCGCAAATGAGTCAAATTCATATCCAACACCACAGAATCTCTTCCAAGAAGATCACTTTTGGGCTGCCGAACCAGGAACAAACCTATCAACTTTACCTGGAAGTACCGTGCCTGACTGGGTGGAACCCTCCCAGCTCCAGCTTAATGGGTTTTTTCTCGAGAGTCTAGAACCGGGATCCTCTCAAGGTCTACCATTCCAGTCCTTTCCGATTACTTCTCCCAACCAAAATACGGCCAATACACGTATCCTACCTGATGAAGGAGAAACGTTCACTGGGTCTAAGTCAAATCCATATGAACGCCAAAACTGCTCTTCAATAGATCATGTGTCAGAAGTTGGTAATGGCCCTCTGCCTGAGCCACCGAAAACGTGCCAAATGGATATATTATACCTTCTCGGTAGTCCAAATGATAGTCTAGGTTCTAACCACCTGAATATAATATCTTTTGCGGAACCCAGAAGGCAAACTCAAAGTATAGATCCACAATTTCGGACTCACTTCTCGACATCAACATTACTGGGTCCCCATCCGTCTTCAGATGATAAGACATCGGCGAATCTCCTATGTAACACGCAAAACAAACCCACTGGCCACACCAACCACTCAATAGCCCCACATCATCTACCTAGGGACCAACTGAGTCCGAGTGCAACAATACCAAATGTTTCCCAGTCTACGGTTTCTGGCACTCTATGCTTACCGAGTCTGCCGAAGAAGAAACATAACTCCCAACGTTATCCCAAGGCTAAACCCAGACAGTCCAAGAATGCGACGAGCCCATCAAGCTACCATTATTCAAAGAATGCCACGGATTTATTCGAAAGGCTAGTACCTTTATTGGCAAAGGTGCATAAAAACAATTTCGAGACATTTTTGGTCCAGGTGTTGAAAGAATGCCCTGATGCGCCAATACACGATGTTTACAATTTACTTTACAATGATGACTCTCCGGTATCGGCTGCTTCACAGGCATCCTCCAAGAATAAAACATCCATCAACTTGATGGTGAGACAAAGGGGACTTGAAGTTTGTCATCTTGTTGTGGAAGCTTTCAAAAATTTCGAGAATTTTGCAGTTAGATTCAACCTCGGCGAAGTAAAAGCGCCTCATATTTCTTCCGTCAACTTTCATGAACTCCTTCGCAATATTTTGGCGATAAAAATAATCTTCGATTTGCTTGAGGTGGCAGAAAATAACTCTCTGACGGATACGTGCCTTTCGCGGATCTCTATTTACAAAGCTTACTACATCATATGCCAGCAACTTATTGCAAAATACCCCACCTCCTCCAACTCTTTGAGTCTTCAACAGAATATTATCTTGGGACAGTCAAAATTGGGCAAGCTAACAAAGTTGATTTTTCCCCACTTGGTTACCAAAAGATTAGGCAAACGAGGTCAATCCAAAGCCCATTACATGGGGTTGAAGTGGAATGAGGCTAATATCACTAAGGAGATTCTTGATTTGCTAGAACTTGAATTACCTGAAATCCAAGATAAATTCTGCGATTCCAGAAAAACACTTTTGCAAAATACAAGTCAGTGTCATTTCCCCGAAATCAAACATGGGCAGGTGACGGGAAAAAGTAACGAGAAAACCAATCCATCCAGCCAGAACACTGGGTTTATCTATCAGAAACCGTTATTAAGCTTCGTGGATTTGTCCTGCAAGTATCCTTCTTCCGATTGTGCTCCCCGAATTTGGAAAATACTGCCCAACACAATTCCGCTGCAATCGAAATGGGCAAAAGATGCCATGCACAGATCTGTAGAAATACTCAAAGCGTATGGTGTTGATTTGGACCCTTTGATTCGGAACTTCAACGCGGGGATTTATTCAGATGATGACCCACATTGTATTCTGAAAACTGTCACTCAGGCTGTTGAAAAGCTAACGAGTGATTCATCTTGTGGGGAAATCTCCATGCACTTATACCTTGCGATATCGCTCTTGATATTTCCCGTGATCCTTGCTTCCGACCTAGAAGTTGCTTATACACGTAAACGGCAACTTCAAGCCTCTTTGAGGAGCTGTATAACTAATTGTGGTTTGCATCTTGCGCATTCCGCCCTGGGAAGCAAAATGAGGCTCCGAAATTTCACCAGCATTTTGAAAAGAATGATCATTCTAAGTGAGATGGGCCTGGCAACTGTCCGGAGCTCTACCCCAGAGAGAGTGTTTGAAGAGATTTTTAACGATATCCGGGGATTGGTAGCTTGCAAAATGGACCCATTCAGTGACCTCCTGCCCTTGGAGGAATTGTGTCTCCGGACGACGATGCTTTCCTTTAATGCTTACAATTTTGACATCTTGGGGGAGAACGAACAACGGCGTGAAGAAGATACTATAGACGCGATACTTAGCGTCACGCGAACTTTTGCGAACGCAGTTCGGAAGACCGCGGAAGATATGAAACTGATGCCATTGTATGCGAAAAAGGAAGCATTGAATGATGTGACCCCGGATGTTCCCCATCAAATCTTCAAGATCGGCGTAAACATATTTCATGAGGTGTGCTTGAAAGATCCCCTGACACTTAAATTGCCCTTTCCCATCATGAATTACTCAGTAATTCACATTCTAAAGGAGATGCAGAAGTCCAGCTTTCACGAGTTGAGGAAACGTGATTCGGGGTTGTCCCAAGATTTGTTCAAGAGCTGGTGGATGTTTTCTACCATGTTTGAAGAGTACTTGGGGATTATGTCGGAAATCCTTGCGTTGGTTCGGAATTTGGAGGATTAATCTTATGAAGAGTTAGGTTTCAACAATTGTGCTTTGCATCGTACTGTGTGTGTACACTTGTCAGATGGTAAGTAGCTTGAAAAGATTTTAGATTGGATTTGTGAAACCGAATTGGATGTGGTTGTCTAATTGAAATCCACCTTCAATTCTGGTTTATCGTAGCCGGCAGTACACAAAGTTGTACAGAACCATTACATGTCATCTTGCTTGCTTCAAATCATGGTTATGCCACAGCTTTTTCCCATTCAGGTGCTTTCTGTGCGCATAACAGACGATTTTAGCCGGCCCACTTTAAGGAGCTGTTGTCATCTCCTATTACGGAATTAATACCGCACATCTGCGATTTCAGTCACTCTCAACGACATCTGTAGACCATAATGTGTTTATAGTATGTCGGCTTTGTCCTTTCTGGGGAAAACGAAGGACCTTTTAATAACAATAATGAAGGTATACATATGTATACAATTAGCTTGACTGAAATTGGCTGTAAGGAAGGGCGCCTTCTTGGACTCCAACTGAGAGCTGTAAACTTATTGAATAAGGTTTAAAAGAGCAAACAAGTGTACTTAATCGGAACAATACCGTTCATTTGATAATGATATGGGTTCCTCTCAATGAAGTACAGCCAACCATCCATGATACTTCTGCATTTTGGTGATGTATTTGCATGCAACAACAACCAGCTTCCATTATATTACACCGAGGGTGTTTTAAGATTCACTGGGTAAATCTGATACGGGGATCGTTAAAACGTGGACAGCTCTTCCACAATTGCAACTGGCAAAATCATACGAGTCTCGATGTACTTCTTCGCTTCCAGAGTTATTCACATACTCTAATATATTGGGTGGAGCGCAGAGCTTTTGTCGGTGTCATCGCTGTCAACAGGAACTAAACAAGAGCCGAGATCAACATAACTTGATTATGGCTGCGTTGGCTGTCACGTTGCCTATAATTCTTCTTTTGCATTATATTGCAAAGACGTTGAGCTTAATGTTGTATCCATTACTGCCAACGCGGAAACGAGTGCTCTTGGTTGGAACAGTAGCGAGATCTGTCGGCTGTAGCTTTTCTGGCTGCCTGGAGAAGGCGAAGCCACTTTGAAGCTATCTGTAATTAAGGAAATTTGGAAGCATGGGGTGCAGCAATGAAGCAATTATATCTTTAAAATTCCGTTCCCAACGGTTGCGTAAACAGAACGCCAAGAAATGTGCAAAATTTCGACCTCTCTACTCGACCTAATTGTCGGTAGTCTCCGGGTGAATAACTCTATGGAATATCCTTTTAAAACATTGTTATTGACAAGTGTGCCTAAAACCAATCTTTGCATGAAATATACACTGACAGAAGATATTACCGTTAATGTTACCCTTGAAATAATGATAAAAAAAATAAAAAAAAAAATGTCGATATGCGCACTCAGTCCATTTAAGATTGCTGCGCAGCTACAGAATTGCCCGGGAGAGTTCTGGGGTTTTGAAGAATTCGACACCTTACTTTGGGGGATCGATTCATGGGCTTTAAATAGAGTGTTCTGGAAGTCTTTTCAAAATTCAACCGTTCTAGCAGGAATATTAATTGTCAATCAAATATTTTTAGTTGGTCTGGTCGGAGGATCTACACCACTCGAAGGTTGGACCAAAACCAATTCATTTTCGCATCACACTACCCTCTAGTCCACAAGATGGCCCAATTGGCAACACTGGTGTCTGAGGTTTGAGAAAAGACGACTCAACTTTTTCTTGTTTTTTTCTTATTTTTTTTGTCAGAAAAAAATGCCATCGACATACCAGACCTTCACCACACCAGACCTTCACTATAAACGTTCCAAGTTTTGCAGCTGGACATGACGAATGCCGCAATCCAATGGCTAGAAAAAATGCACAAAAGTTTGGAAACGGAGTCAACCCGGGACCTTAATATAACCAGCATGAAATGCGGGCTCCTTTGGTTTGCAAAATGATCATGATGGTTTCTTGAAAGCGGATGTATACGCCATTGATTACCCGAAGAATATAAACAATCCCTTCTTCACATAAACAAAGAGTCAAAAAGAGTGAATACTCTACAAAAGCCTCCCCAAGTAAGGAAAATCTCAACTGATGGGGTTTGTGAGATGGTCTTCGAATCAAAATAGGAAAAGTGGTCATTTCAGTAACTGAAACATCTCCTCCAGATATATACAAACAATGTTCTCTATAAACACATTGAGTTGGGGTGGTCAAACTGGTAGTGTCACAGCGAAGTGGGAGATGTTGGTGGTTCTTGCCTAATACGCCATTTAGTGTGCTATTGTTTATGAATGAAATACCAGGAATGTCCATACACCTTCCCTTATATGCGTTTATACTAGCGCACACGATGGTGAAGACCCAGTACTTTTATGCTTTTTGTTGACCAGGATGCGACTGAAATGTTCAATAAAAAACTTTGAAAATGTGGTTACGCCGATTGATACGGGTTGCAAAGAATTGGGTATCACTTCAAGAGCAAGTCTTCCCCAGGCTTAGCAAATTTCACGGTTACAACAAGGACCAGTACGGCGAATGGCGCGGTGTGAATGATTAAATCGTGGTTTGAATGGTTTGAATTGGTGTTGGTAGGATTCGAGCAATCACAAATCCAAAGACAAATTTGGAAGATTATGTGATATTATCAATACAGGCATACCTTTGAAAATGTGCCCATACACCATCATGTGCATGCGCCCTAATTCAAATACATACCTTCATACACGGCCTTCCGGGTATGCTGGTCTAGCAGGTTTCGTCGACATCCAGTTGCAACACCGGTGCCACCTATGGGTCATAAAGGATAAACCAAGGATCATCATTCTAGCCCTGCCCAATTCATCCAGACCCGTTGGACTCATACAGTCAACCAGTGTAATGGATCTGTTTTCTTGACTTTGTTTAGCTCTACTTTCTACCATTTAGTTAAGGTTTTGTCTTGTTCACTTATTTCCAATATACAAGGACAAATTCCAAGGTGGAAATGCCTTTTTCTTGAGATGTCTAAATGCACGCAAGTAGAATAAAAACATAAACCAGTTTGAAATCAAATTAAAGCTAAAGAGAAATGCATCCCAACTCTGCACATGGCTTAAGTTTTTCCCTCATTAGCCACGTTTTCGCCGTTCAAAATCTTCCCAGCAGTACTGTTATTAGAATCTGAGTAGATATCTAGTAGTTTGTAATACTTTATTCTTTAATTCTGGTACAGAATCCCTCTCCTCTTTTCTATCTCTTTGTTTCCTGTGCGGGTTCTATCGTTTATATATCCCACGTTCCAGCTTACGTGTTCATCTTCGCTCGATGGTCAGTAGCCCGCACGTTATAGACGAGAATGCTGGCTATATTCTGACAACTGTTGAAGCGAAGACTATATACCCCAATTATTAAGAAAACCCTTCTCGGAGTGGCTCCAAAATATATGCCTAAAAATAATAATCATCTATCTAAATAAATATCAAGATAATCTGCGTATTATAATCATTTTTTGGTAGTATTTTACTGAGTGTATGCTGCGATGAAAACCCAACCATTATCAGATGAAGGGCTCATCAAGAGCAAATGGTAAGAATTTCCAAGCCAAATAAATGCTTAGGGGAGGGGGTTTTCTCCAACTTGTGAAGTTTTGGTCATTTGTTTCCAAATCTCAAATAAAAATATCTAACAATTATCTTCTATATTTTGAAAGATACGATTCTTACCCGCGTGATGATATCTACGAAGCACATGGTGGATTCAAATACAAATTATGCCGGTGCGTTCCGAGTTATACAGATAAACAAAGTATCCTCGAGTTGCTCATATCATCTTCTTACCATAGTTTAGTTATAGTTGTGAAAGAAGCCGAACTCACACAAGCAACCCTGTAATGGCCCACGATATTTGGGCACTGTCGCATTCGTGTTCTGCTGGTGGGTAATTGTGATCACATCAATCTCCGTACTTTAAAGATCAGTTTAACAAGTATTCAGATCGCATATATACGTTGTGGAGCATTTCCGTCAGTTGGGCTTCCAGTATAAGTTCTCGGGTTTTCAACAGCCGTGATTAGTCCAAGCCTGCGGTTCGAATTTCGCACCCCCGGGAAAGGACTGCATACACGCATCGATTTTTGACAACCGAGCAACATTGTTTTTTTTTCACTTTTTTTTTCATACAACCACCCAAATACTGTGTTCTTCGAATGCTTGCGGATGTGAATCTTCATATGAGCCTTTTCAACCTATTGTATTGTCAAATACCTTGAAAACTAAGAGACGCAACCTCTTTCCAAGTACGAATGGCCACCCATTTCGCACTTCGTAAATATGTGGCTAGTGTAATAACTTCGTAAGGGCAATGTTCATATAATCAGCAAAATGCGTGTGTACAAGGTATTGTGTATCCATAACTCGGGAATGTCCCGAATGGAAAAGAAAAGAACAGAAAAGAAATCTGCAAATCACCACTTCAAGAAATTTACCGAAATCATGCAAAGCTCGCGGCAGACTTCATATTCATTCACGCCTGTGTGCATGCCCGGGCAGTGGAAATGTACAACCACTAACGTTGACAAGTTCTGCCGCTCTGCTCTATCAACTTCTTTTAAAGCATATTCACATTTGGGAATAGCTTTGGCTTGAAAAACACTTAAAACTTGGACTAAATGTGAATCTACGGGCGGCGTGAGCTCACTATGGGCCAGCCAGAAAAAAGTCCCAATCGGATGTCGACGTGGGGTCCAATACGATTGGCGCAACTTACATGTATGCACATTTTTCATGCAACCGATTATCATTGCTGAAAACCGCACGAATCGAGATACATATCTATCCTTGCGCTTATCTTAACAAAACGCCGTTCGGAAATAAAGAAAAAAAACAACAACAACTACAAAGAAACTGATTTGAGCCTTACTTTTTAGAAAAGATTTAAGACGCAGGGGTAACTATATGAATATGGAGAGTATGGTCAGCATAGTGGAACCAAGAAAAGAAATACGATGTGATCATACAATTGTTTGTTTAAGAAAAAAAGAAAGTTATTCTTGGGTTAATGCACGGTGTTGGTACCCCTTTAAAATATACATGAAACAAAAAAAAAAGAAACACCCCCCAAATCCTTCAATGAGAAGTACATGAAAAACTTTTGACAACAATTAACTGGTGTTTTTCAGTTTGTGCCAAATGCAAACATCGAGTGTATTCCCCCGATAATATTTACTGGCATTAAAGTGAGGTAAATCTATCGTTGTCATGCTTTTTCAAGATGCAAATCAAAGCCCTGCTTAAGACCTGTGCTAGATTATGTTGTGGCTTCATATGAGATTGCGTTTTTTTTTTTTTTTTGCCTATGGTTTTTATTTGCTGCCGGGTATCAAGCATAACCGGTGACGTATGGTGAAACTCATATGTTCCAAACTAGAAATCATCTTTCGCCTCTTGACAACTTCTAAAGTGCTACCCGCAAACTATGAAGGTGAATTTGTTCTTGAATCTTTCTGTCAGCAAAAAATTATAGTTTCGTGGATTAAATGTTCCATTCCAACTTCTATCTAAGTCCATCTCTTCTTTTTTACCACGTTGCATCCTAAAACATGGTTATGGGCCTTGTTCCCAAACAATGGCTTGTGGGCAGTACATAAAAGCTGCCAGCAAATCTTGCATGGCGGTTTGTCGCTTCTTGGGGCTTGAATCGAAATTTACGATCTGGTTGATGGTCGGTAGCCCGTATGCCATTGACATTTAGGGGAGTCATGATTTACTTTCTTTTTTTCCTGTCTTTCTTTTTCCACCTCCTTGTTTAAATTACCTGACAGAAATATTGAAAGACGCAGTGATAGGAACTTTTTGGAACTTACTTAGGAATACTTGACAGTTCGAGTATATCCTGGACATCTCCATCACGCCACTCTTTATTTTTCTGAAGAAAAAAAAAAAAAAAACTCATAGAAAAGCTTTTCCTCGAACTATCCTAATCTTCCATTTAATTGGATTATACTGCAATTCATCACTGGATCAACTTAAGGAAACTCACAGGAACTCAACGGGTCATTGCTCTTTCTGACGACTTACACCACAAATGTCCAGCGATGAAGATCATTCCCATACGAGAAAACGAAAGAACTCTCAAAATGACCATTATTTTATGACAGAAATGGCGACCGATTGGTCCGCTACGAGGGAAACCCATATACTCCCTTTAACACATTGGGCTCCGTTTCCTCATTTCGCATTGCGAGAGGAATTGCAGGAGAATAGAGATGCGAGCCCTTTTTTCCGTCCATCGTTTGAATCCTATCAAAATCTTTCACCACACCAAAATCAAACATACCGGTACAGGTCTCCAATTAACACCGAACTCTGTGATGAGGTATCGTCGCACTTAGGGGAGAATTACCATTGTGTTCCGACAAATCCGCTTTCTAAAAAGGTCTATTCCTCAGGTGACAGTATTCCTCAAGTCCTGAGTACTCCCCACTATAGTTCTCCGTCATCACGTCAAGCCCATTTGCCCGAGATTGTGTCTGGTATAAAGTCTGCTACTGATCTTGATTACATTGATATGTCCTCATTTGGGAAACCTGAAGAACATTCACAGCTTTCCAGTCTGGAACCATCAACCGACGTTTTCACCAAGTCAGACACTTTTCCGCATGATCTATCGCAACCACCGTTTTCACAGGGAACACATCTTCCCAACGACCCCTTGATTCCCAATCCATCTTTTCAAACGCAGAAACCTCAAATACCATCACATTTATCCCTGTCTTGTATTCCCACACTTTCGTCCTTTCCAACTCTGGCGAACACACAACATGCTTCCTCGACTGCACAACCGAGTACGAAGAGTATCCCGCCACCGATATATTTAGGGAAATGCAAAAAGAATCACCCAGCCATTTTCGACGCTATTCAAGATGGAGACGCTTTATTTGCCAAACTCATTCCGTTACTAGAAAACATTACCAAATACAACTTTGAAGGTTTCTTGGTGGAAGTCGTAAAAGAATGTCACAGCCTTCCCATCGACACTCTTTACAATTTACTTTACAACGACGAATACATGGACTCGGAGTGCCAAGTCCCTTCACAGTCTTATACAGAAGCAGATTCTTCTAGTTTGATGCGGCGCGGACTCAAGATATGCCAGCTTCTTGTGGAGACATTCAAATGCACTGGGATGCCAGCAGGGTTCTTTAAGATTGCAAATATTCAAAACCCCCACATTCGTTCTGTTAATTTCCATGAGCTTCTTCGGAACTTCTTGGCATTC
This sequence comes from Metschnikowia sp. JCM 33374, assembly GCA_005406065.1. Classification (NCBI taxonomy): domain Eukaryota; kingdom Fungi; phylum Ascomycota; class Pichiomycetes; order Serinales; family Metschnikowiaceae; genus Metschnikowia; species Metschnikowia sp. JCM 33374. The sequence continues at coordinate 11,220 of BIMT01000148.1, forward strand.
AAAATCCTCTATGATATCCTAGACAGAGAGGAAGACCCATCACTGAGTGATGAAAGTTTGCCCCGCATCTCTATCTACAAAGTTTACTATATCATATGTCAGAAACTCATAGCACAATACCCCACAGTGTCCAACACGTTCAGTCTTCAACAGAATATTGTCTTGGGCCAGTCAAAATTGGGGAAGCTCACCAAGTTCGTTTTCCCCAACTTGCTAACTAAGCGACTAGGCAAAAGGGGAGAGTCTAGATTTCATTACATGGGGTTTAAGTGGAACGAAGATATCGTCGACGCCGAAATCCTTGGCTTGGTAGAACTTGACGTACCTGAAATTCAAGATAAGTTCCGGGATTCACGACGCAAATACGCCCACAATTTAAATCCTAACCCGCCTTCCGAGACAATGCAAAACGAAGCAAAAGAAGAAAAAGAGAAGGAAGAAAAAGAGCAACAAGCGGAACCAACCCTGAACGCCCTGTTTTCCTATAAAAGGCCCTCGTACAGTTTCGTTGATTTAGAGTGCAGATACCCTTCTTCCGATTGCTCACCCCGAATCTGGGATTCCCCACCCAATTCAATACCACAACAGTCTAAATGGGCCAGAGACACCATGTACAAGTCTGTGGAGACACTCAAAACTTACAATATCCATCTAAACCCATTAATCAAGAATTTCAGTGATGGTATTTATTCTGATCACCCTATCAGCGGGCTTCTGACGACCGTTAGTGACGCCATACAAACCTTGTTGGCGGACTCATCCCCTGTGTCTGCTTTTATGCACTTATATCTTGCGATATTACTCTTGATTTTTCCGGTTATAATTGCTTCTGAGCAAGAAGTTGCGTGTCATCTTAAACGCGAACTTCAAGCTTCCTTGAGGGATTGCTTAGTTAAATGTGGGAGTGAATTTTCAGACTCTTCCTCGGCCAACAAAATCAAGCTCGGCACTTTTACAAGCATATTGAGAAAAATGTTAACTCTCAATGAGATGTCCCTAGTGACCGTTCGTAGTTCATCTCCCCAGAGTGTCCTTAAGGAGATTGTCAATGATGTCTTCAGTTTTGGAAAATGCCAAAGTGATACATCAAGTGACCTTCCACCAATAGAGGCTCTGTTTCTACGGGCAACTTTACTAGCCTTCAATGCATACAACTTTGACATTTCGAAGGACGAGCCTGACAAAAGCCCAGAAAAGGTGAAAAAAGCTATACTTAATACTGTCCATGGGCTTTCGAGTGTTGTAACAACATTAATGGACCGTATGATGCAAGCACCATTACCCGCGGAAAATGGGGAGTTGGGGGATGTGACGCAGGACGTACCACATCAAATACTACGGCTATCGATGCAAACATTACATGACGTTTCCTTGAAGAAGCCCGAGATAGTCAACTTACCTATTCCGATAATCCACTTCGTCACTATTCAGGTCATGAATGAAGTTCAAAACTCCAGCTTTCTTGAGTTTAGAAACCGTGAAGCTGGATTGGCCCAAGAAGTTTTTAAGAGTTGGTGGATCACGTCTACGATGTTTCAGGAGTACTTGTGGGTTTTATCGGAGGTGGTGACTTTGAGCCAGATTTTAGATACCCCTTAAAAGGGTTGGTTCTTGTGAGTTTGGACGTGGTTTGATAGAAACGACATCGTTGCAATCATGGGTCTTCTATGATTATTTTGCCCAGAGTTGAATATTTCCAAAATACCACTGGAAATGTTTTTGAAGGATTGTTAAGTAACACCGTTTATTCATCGATAGTAGTTATAGGGACGAAATCCAAAATATTCTAGTTGACATAGAGATAGCAGGTGATAGTAAGGTCAAGCCTAGCGATCTGCCGAATAGGTGGGGAACAAATATCCATGGCTTTTGATCTCCGGGATGATTAATAATCCGGTTGAAACATTATTTAGTGCGTACTTTACCACATTATCTTAATTCAGTCTGTAGCCTAATACCGGACATGGTGTTGGATTCTAGCTTTCGTCGCCCATGAGCACGTGAGTGAGCCTAAAATGGACCAGGCAATCGTGGGCTCTCGCGCCGGCGGTAGAAAGAAAACCTCGACCGTGCGAGATGTAGGATGTTGGCTAAGAACGTAAGTGAAGGATATTATATATAATATTTACCCAGTGGAGTTAGCTCAAAGAAGGGAAAGCAGAGCCACTTTACAATCTGTCACCTTGCAAAGACTGTGTATACGATAAGCGCTTCCAACAAGCACCGGTATCGCATGAACCGCACCCACCGCGCAATAATAGATTTACTCCGGTTGCGTGAGGTTGGACTGTACTCGGTGGCGGAAAGTGAAGTTTTTATCATTTTTTCGGCAAATAATTACTCTCCCTGCTGGGTAATTCCTCGTGACTGCCTTCGAGCAATCAGTAATAAAAAAAGTGGCCCTGAAATCTCTCGGATAAACGTGGAATGTACTGTATGAACACGAGGCTTTCCCACCCATTGGCTTAAAGAAACAGATATTCGCAGTATAAACGACCCCTTGCCATGCATGCCTGGTCAACCATGCTAAAAAGTGACCAGGCGATTTCTATGTCAAATTTTGATAAATCTTTACGGACTGCTTTTCAAAGCGAAAAAACGACTATGTGCTTCTTTAACTGAAATGCTATAAACATGCCAAACATTTTCAGATTCCAAACAACAACAAAGAAAAAAAAAAGCAGCTATAGAAAATTACTCTACTTATCTTTGCCTAGCAGTTAAACCCCAAAACACGTTCATCCTCGGCCTCCGTGGGCTTTACGAGTGCGGAGCCGTAAGATTCGCGCACGCAATCAAAATCTCGTTCATGCATCCATATTGGGATGGATTCGAATGCTTTGGGGTGGTTCTCTACACTGGTACTCGGAATAGAGAACTCCGCCTGGCTATGAGCCCTAAAAAATGGAACAGAAAAAAGAAAGAAAAGGAGCAAGTAGAATATTCAGAATATCCAGAAGACAGTGGAAAAAAGAATCTGTCTCATGTATTTACTTTTGTTATTTTTTAGTTCTGGTGCCGTTCACCCTTCAGTGCAGGAGCTCATAACAACCACAACCACCTAGGAATCGGGTAATGTGCTCGAATACGTCGTTGGGCGACAGCCACCATAACGAAGGAATACAAGGGTCAGATGTTGTATTATTTCTCATACATTTTATACACAGTTCTCTATAAATTTGAGGTACCGGGGGAGGTTGGAAAATGTCGCTATAATGCCTAAGCCCTCAACAGTTGAGTATTTTTTTTTTCTCGTTTTTCTCATCTTATACTTGCTGTCGCGTACACCAACTGTGACGTAATGGATCACATGTGGCTCTCACCCAATATCAGAAGAGAATACATCTACAACTTCAGATCTTAGATATTTCGAATACATCTTCGGATAACCTGGATATTAGCAGTCTGTTGGCTCGTGTACTACTTAGAATAAATTTGTGTTGGCCTGAAGGTAATATGGCCCACCATTCGGTTATCTCACATCAGGTAGCGTTACGAGCATTGGTCTAAAAATATTTTCTCCGGGTCAGCGGTATAGAAACGAGATACGAGTGGAGTGCTGCTCAATTGGAGATATGTGACGTATGCGCCAATGCAAATATCGATCCGCATACTATTATTTTCTTCGCTTTTGTTTTCATCAACTGACTGGCATATTGAAAGATATTAACCGGGGTGTTTTATAACTTATGAATCTTTCACATCTTGGGTTGAATATCGAATCAAAACCCACTCACGTCCCGTTGTGAAATAAACAGATTTGTCAAACCAGCCAATACAACCTCATTCACCAAGCTTTATCCCATACCGCAGGCTCATTGAAAGGTCGATAAAAGCACTACAGAGACACCAACAGACGGGTATTCTGCTCTTTGTGTCGCCTTCTTTTTTACATGTCTGGAAATGACAATCACTTACATAAAAGACAGAGACGGAGCTCCCGAGACGATGCCCACTTTATGTCGGAACCAGTAGCTGTCTCACTGGCTCGAGGGTTAAACCATGGCCACACCTTATCCCATTGGGCTCCGTTTCCCCATTTTTCAACCATGACGGAATTCCCAGAGAATCCAGGCCCGAGTCTTTCTTTCCGTCCATCACCCCATCAAAATATAGCAGCACGTCCAAATGAGACTTCGCCATACATCGCCAGAAACCCATCTGCATCATATCATAATACCTCCCCAAATCCCACTGCCTCGTCACATGATAGTGGTTCGTCATATCAAGGCAAAAATCATAACAATATCCCGCCATTCCCATTTGAAAGTCAGATGTCTTCCTCAACTAGTATCATCCCACAAACAGTAACTAATCCCCCATATGGTTTAACCTTGAGGAATCAGGTGGAAGAACCAGATCTTCTGCTACATCAGCAACCTTCTGCGCATATTCCCAAATTTGATATGTTATCTTTTGGGAGACCCAATCAACCTACACACAATTTAGAAATACCGAAACAAGCTTCCACAAAGCCCCAAACTGTTCGGGATATAACTTTAACACCGCAACCACAATATCCCCAAAAAGTGGTTAATCACAAAGACTCTTTTACTCCGCTGCAGAAAGAGCTTTTGCAACTATATCAGCCCCAAAGACCATCACCTTTATCCCAGTCATATATGCCTGGTTTGCCGCAATTACATGATTTGGGCAACCAGGGATATCATCTGTCCGTATCTGAATCAGCACGGAGATCATTAAAAAACACTCTTCCAATATCTCACATCACCAACACCCATACAGAAGCCAAAACCTCAGAAGGTGGGGAAGCGTTATTTTCTAAACTCGTTCCTTTGCTTCAAAACGTGAATAAATCCAACTTTGAACGCTTCTTAGTGGAAGTTTTGAAAGAGTGTCATAATGTTCCCATAGATGACCTCTACAATTTACTTTACAATGAAAAGTTCCCTAGTCGAGCACCAAATGTGGCTGCTACTGACCCTCTGCATGACTCATCGTGTACTGTAATTCAAAAAAGACTTAAATTATGCCATTTTGTCGTGGAGGCATTCAAAGGGAATCCCGATCCAACAGGCATACTTCCCCTTAAAATTGAAACCCCCGAGATTTTGTCTGTTAACTTTCATGAACTTCTTCGAAGTTTTTTGGCCTTGAAAATTCTTTTTGGTACCTTACAACCAGTGGAAACCATGTTCCTGGGTGATTTTAGTCTTCCACGAACCTCCATTTACAAAGTTTACTACATTCTATGTCAGAAACTCATAGCAAAATACCCCACCCTGTCCAACTCGTTGAGTCTTCAACAAAATATCATATTGGGTCAATCTAAGATGGGAAAACTTATGCGATTGGCGTTCCCAGACTTGGTTATGAAGAGATTGGGGAAAAGAGGACATTCCAAGTACAACTACGTGGGCTTCCAGTGGAATTATTCCGTTGTCGATGAAGATATCCTCAACATGCTTGACCTTGAAGTACCTGAAATCCAGGATACCTTCAATGACTCGCGGAGGAAGCGCGACCACACACCTAATCCTAGCCAAGTTCCCGAAACAGAACATGAAAACTATACCCCCAAAAAAAACTTAGAAGAGTTAGAAGAACCGCACACTGAAACGACTTCCCTGGTTATTTATCAAAGGCCGGCTTACAGTTTTGTCGATTTGTCCGGTAAATATCCTTCTTCCGATTGTGCTCCCAGAATTTGGAAATCCCTGCCCAACACAATTCCGCTGCAATCTAAATGGGCTAAAGATACAATGGACAAATCTGTAGAGATTCTCAGGGGCCACAGTATCGATTTAGACCCCTTAATTCAGAACTTCAATGCGGGCATTTATTCTGATGACGACCCCCATGGGCTCCTGAAAACCGTTACTCGTGCGATGGAAAGATTGTTTGTGGATTCATCTTGTGGGCAGATATCGTTGCATTTATATCTTGCAATATTGCTATTGATTTTTCCTGTGATCATTGCCTCCGACCAAGAAGTTGCATCTTCTCTTAAACGGCAACTTCAAGCCTCTTTGCGGAACTGCATAACCAAGTTTGGGTGTGATCTTGCACAATCCGCTCCGGGAATCAAAATGAAGCTTGGAAACTTCACCAGCATTTTGAAAAAGATGCTAACTCTTAATCAGATGGCACTGGTGAGCGTTCGTACCTCCTCTCCGGAGATAGTGCTTCAAGAGATTGTTAACGATGTCAAGCGTTTTGTAGATTCAAAAATTGATCCGCTTAGTGACATGATGCATTTGGAGGAACTGTTTGTGACAACAACCATACATTCTTTTAATGCGTATAACTATGATCTTTTCAAAGATAGTCCAGAAGAAGGTCAAGGAGATGTTTCAGACGAGATCCTCGCCATTGCAAAAGGCTTTGCTAGCGCGATGTTAACGTCCACGGAGATTATGCAACTGATACCATTGTCTGCAAAAAGTGAAGGATTGAAGGATGTGACGCAAGACCTTCCCCATCAAATATTCAAGCTTCTGGTGGAATTATTTCATGATTTATGCTTGAACAATTCCCTGATACTTAGATTGCCCTTTCCTATCATCAACTATGTGTTAACCCAAACAATGAATGAAATGCAAAATTTTAGCTTTAATGATTATAGGAAGCGCGATGCAGAATTGTCGAAGGAAGTTTTCAGAAGCTGGTGGGTTTTCGCTACGATGTTTCAGGAGTATTTACAAGTGATATCGGAGGTCTTAGCTTTGAGTCAGCTTATGGATTAAGTTATTGAGAGGTGTGGTTTTTGTTGTATCTGAACCATCAAGTGGATAGGGTACATTTTCATTGGTGTGATTTTCCAATTACGTCTTATGTGAATGCATTATTCAAATGAAATGAACAGCTCCTACGGAATGCAGAAGAGTACAAAGTCGCTTTGGGTAAGGAGTCAATCATTTTGGCATGTTCATTATCAACTTTGGCTTTAAGTAACTTCATACAAATGTTCCAAGTAATTCATAGTCAAGATCACAACAACTACGAAGTACGATGGGATATAAGCATTCAGGCCCATCCTAGTACACGCCACAAGGAAGGGGGGAACGTACTGTCATGGTATCATACGACCCTGGTCCGATGGATAACTACATTTACGTAATTGCTCAGCCAGGACCTAGGCTTAGGACCCCAATCTATGTCCAAGGAGCTTAACCCGGTGCGCCCTAGGTCAGGAAATGAGCGCGATTTGGGTGGCTTTTCTTAGAAAAGAACTTTTTTTGGTTGAACCTAAGAGCGGTGAATTCTCAGGTGTGTAATCTCAGATATTAGGTTTACCAGGCCAGGTGAGGTACTATGAATAGGTATACCAGGGGTGATTTCTCAGTATAGGTTTATTCTTTCCATAAAAACAAGAAAAAAGTGGTGTCATTTTAATGTAATCTGCTATTTTTGAAAAATCTTAGGATTTTTTGTCCAAGTCTTTTTTTCCTCTTTTCACGCTGTCTCATGCCTAAACCGGGTCAGTGATGATGCACCATATATGACGACATATGACAAGTTTGAAATATCGGCAAGAAAAAATTTCACCTCATCATTTAATGGAGTAGTTCCAGCCGCTACAGAAGGGGCCCGGGGTAACTTTTGGTAACTTTTGGTAATTTTCGTAAATTTTCGTAAATTTTCGTTTGATTTTCTCTCCTCTCTCTCACCACTGGTTCATTTCTCGCAACTTCCAGCGGTAAGGTTGCGGTGTATTTTTGGAGGCAGTTCAGGCCTGCGGCGCCATTCCAACCTAACTGCATATTTCCAACATCAGAAACGGATAATTCAATCGGGTTGAGAGATGAGGAAAAAGAAAAAATAAACCTAAAAAAATGTGTAGTCAATGCAGAAAGTATTTAATCAAGATCGAATTAGTCAGCATCTTTATCGAATTCTGGATTATAGTTTTATTTTCCGTTTTTGGCTTGTGTTTTCCACCATTTGCTCCGGTTCAATAGACATAGCTCGGACGTGCATGGAAAGAGATGTCGGCGGAGTTGCATTGCGCTTGTGCTTTGAGTCAACATCGATATGCCATGCGTCTGAAGGTCAACTTTCATGGGGGGAAGAGAACGCTATTTCCTTATATTTTAGTTTTCTCTTCTTGTTCCTGTTGTTTCTTTTTCGTTTCTTTACTTTCGTTCTTGGTTTTTCTGAACTGATGGAATTTTCTGTCACGGTGTTGCAGCACATACTACTCTTCTAAACTTCTCCTGCAAGTCCGGCACTGTCTACTCATCGCCGTTGTCGTTGTTTTCAAACAAATAAAACCATCCTTTGGAAATATCCGCAGAAGCCTAGTTGTCCATCCCCCCTGTTACATCCAACTGTGCATTATAGAAACGCAAATCCTTTATTTGTGCAATTACATTCGATATATCTGCGAATGCCCATCACTAGTGTAAAATGAAGCACAAGCTCTCCCAAGATGAACATCTTCAAACCGGACAACTGGCACCTGAAGGACCTAATCGAGTGTCGACCTCGTCACACTGGAACAAACGCACCCGCTTCCAAGCTAAACCACCAATCTCGGAGAACCCCGAACCAGTCTTTCATCCCCATCAATCATTTGACCCTCATCTTCACCTTTATCCAACTATATCTCTGAGTGCTACTGAAAGTTGTAATTACACTATACCGACTAATTTAGTCACTGATGCCACGACCCAACTTCAAGATAACTTTCTTTCCCCAGCTGATGATATTTTCTCTTTTATTAAGAACTTTCTGTCTGAATCCCATGATACAACCCAAACACACATCATCACTCCCATGAACAGCATGGAAGTCGATGCAGATGGTAATAATTTTGACTTGATGTATGGGGACACCAAACAATTTCAGAATCCAGAAATACCGACTGAAGCTTTCTTGGCTCCACCAACGGAGTCTAAAATCACTTCAGATTCAAGTTCGTCCACCCAACTGCTGCTACCAAAATACACCATGTCACTGGAAGTTTCTCGTTCTCGAACGCGAAAGCCACAATCCCGAGTAAGTAAACACGGCAGGTCCCCAAACGTTGCAGAACCAAAATTTTCTTGTTTCCCGTGCTTGCCTGTCCTCCCTAGTAAAAAGCAAGAAACGGACCTGTCTACCCAACTCCAAAAACCTTTCCACACTAGTAAAAAACTGTCAGATATCACCAAAACATCCAAAGGCCAAAATATCAAGAATCACGATAAGATATTTACCAAACTCGCACCTTTGTTTGAAACCGTGAATAAATACAACTTTGAAGGCTTTTTGTTGCAGATTTTGAAAGATTGTCAGGATGTCACATTGGAAGACCTTTATAATTTACTTTACAATGGTGACAGCCTGAATATGGGATCCCCTCTGGTTGCTCTAGAATGCAAGAAAAATACCAATGGATCCTTTCTTCGGAGAGAGAGGGGACTCAAACTTTGTCAAGTTGTGGTGGAAACTTTTAAAAATCCCAAACATCAGTCAAATTTCTTCAATGAGGAATATACATATAATCCTTTTATTTCTCAAATCAACTTCCACGAGGTTCTTCGCACTGCTTTGGCCATAAAGATCATTTTGGAAACTGTTAAAAAGGTGGACACACCTATGGAAAATCCTACGAGTCTTCCGCGGGCTTCCATTTATAAAGCGTACTACATCATATGCCAAAACCTCATTGCACAACACCCTACACTTTCAAACTGTTTGAGTCTTCAGCAAAGTATCATCTTGGGCCAGTCCAGATTGGGGAAGCTCGTCAAATTAATTTTCCCCAACTTGGTTACCAAGCGTTTAGGGAAAAGAGGGGAGTCGAAATTCCATTGCATGGGGCTTAAACTCAACGAATCTGTCGTTCACAAGGATATTTTAGATATGATTGCTCTTGAAATCCCCGACTTACACATCACATTTGGGGATTCCCGGATGTTTTCTTACCGGCAACCAAAACCACAACAGGTCATCAAGGTCCCCAAATCCTACGATAATGGAGAAAGCGACACCGTCTTCTCAAATGAAACCGAAAGTCCTGAAGTAAAATCAGACCGACTGCATTTCCTGTTCTATCAAAAACCATTGTACAGTTTCGTTGATTTGTCATGGAAGTACCAGTCGTGTGACTTCTCGCCGCGCATTTGGAAATTCTTGCCCAGTTCTCTTCCTCGGAAGTCTACATGGGCAAGTGATGCCATGGGTAAATCTTTGGATGTTCTCAAAACTCGTCATATTGATTTAAACCCATTGATCCACAACTTTGATGCGGGAATTTATTCTGATGACAACCCCGATGGGCTTCTGAGGACTGTTTGTCACGTAATTCAAACATTGATGCGTGCCTCCGTACCCGTTGAGATTTACATTCACTTTTATCTTACGATATCGCTCTTGGTGTTGCCTGCGGTGCTTGCGTCCGATCAAGAAGTGGATCGTACCCTTAAGCGAGAACTTCGAACGTCTTTGCAAAGCTCCATCACCAAGGTTGGTAGCAATTTCGTGAAATCCGACCTGGGTGATAGGATAAAGCTCAGCAATTTCACCGGGATTTTGACTAAAATGATTATGATTAGTGAAATGTCACTGGTTCACGTCAACAGCTCGTCACCAGGAATCATTCTTAAAGAGATTTTCGGCAATATTGGTAAATTGGGAAGCTCGAAATTGGATGCATTGGATGGCCTTCTGTCCTTAGAGGAACGGTTTCTCAGACTGTACATACTTTCATTCAATGCCTACAACTTCGACATAATTGCAGAAGACCCAGACATGAGTGAGGATGATCGACTGGAGGCTATGTTTATGGTTGTACAAATGTTTACCAGAAGCTTAATGGCTGCTGCCAAAATCTTCCAGCTGGTACCATTGCCTGGAAGTAGTGCAGGGATGCAAACTCTGACTCAGGATGTGGAACAGGATATCCCCCACCAAATCTTCAGGCTTGCCATAGAAATGTTTCATGATATTTGTTTGAAGAATGCTGTCATAAGCAAAGTGCCCATTCGCATATTAAACCACATAATATCGCAGGTTCTCAATGAGTTGCAGAACACCATTCTTAGTGGGTACAGGAAACGTGGAGCTGACTTTTCCAGGGAAATGTTTAAGACCTGGTGGGTTTTCTCTGCGATGTTTCAGGAATACTTGTGTGTTATATCTGAAGTATTTGCGATGAGTCGGATTTTGGGTTGACTCATTGGGATGATGTATTTAAGGAAGTGTATTGCTGCTACATCTATATCAGCCCTTTTTTGGCATTGCATTATACTGGAAGAGTTTGTGGTTTTGCTACAATAATGGGCATTTATTCACTTGGTTAGGCTTGGCCACAGAGGTTGTAACTGAGAGAAAGAAGCAGGTTTAGTGCCAAAATGAAAGTGTATCTTTTTCCTCAGGTGGTACTACACCTCCAGTGAGTAAGATTATTTTAACATAGTTCTTTGTTCACGTTGATCTGGAGGTAATGCTAACAAAGCCAACACTTTATTCTTTTAGCAAATATTTAAATCAGGCCAAAGAGAATCCGGGAGACAAACAAATCTTCTTCTGTATACACACCATTCATATTGACGGAGTCTTTCTGTATTGAGCTAAGCCATGCTCTCTGAATTAGCTTAACATAAAGCTTGGTATCATTGGGAGCACTAGAATCTGAGACCTTGAAGTATGGCCTTGGAAATCACATGGATGTAAAATGGCCCCTTACAAACGACCTTTTCAAAGGGTTTGTTGTGCTAATTCTGGAGATACACTCTTGTTTGATAGAAATATTGAAGACACGTTGGTTATGTGATTATAGTAGGGTGAAACTTCTTCTGGTTTATTGATGAGCTTGCAAAATGTCCATTTTTCAGAAAGAACATTTTTCAGGGTAATACCCAAAGTAAACGTGGCCATCTTCTATATATGAACATTTGAGGAAATATTGGGTGCAAATGACACACTTTGGCTTCTCACAACGAGGTTCCAGCCAGCCAGAGCTCAAAAGCTTGGGGAATTTTTAAGAGACATTCAAATCTTAAGAAAATCTTGATTCTTTTTTAAATCCGCGGTTACACACTAGACATATATTTGGGAGCTGGTCATAGAGTTTTCTATAAATTTATATAGTTTTAGGTAGGGTTGGCTTAAGCCAGCAATGCTGTCCCTCAATCAAATATATCAAGCGAAAAAATACTAGGACGCAATGATAAGACAAGCTTTTTGGTGCGAAACAAGCGTTGCACCGGGAGTATTCCTTGAATTCTGTAGAACCCCTTCGAATGTTAATAGTGGGCTGAAACTAATTCATCAAAGGTTTATTTTACGAAAAAAGGAGAAACCCACATACCAATGTTGTACATAAGTACTGTGGAATCATACCGCGAAGTTCCAACCCATTGATGGCCCCAAACTGTGCGGGAGCATGCCGGCCCTAGTATTAACTGAGCCCCACATATTCAATTAGCCCGTGGTGCAATCTAACAGAGCTAGGTAAAAAAGGAAGTACAAGGCAGTGAAATAATGGGGTTGGTGGGGCTGGATAAAGAAAAACTAAACAGAACCCCAAAATTTACGAACCTCTTATAAAAAACCTGCCATGCTTGAAAAAGTGTATTTCTAAGCAGTATTGCCTTTTACTAAGCGACCCGACTGCACTTGGCCTCCGCTGCGACTCATCCCGGGCCGGAGTTTACCTTACATAATGCAGATAAAAGCCAGATCTGGTGTTCTATACTTCATTGAAAACGCCAAAAAAAGACAATTTGATCATTTGATTCAACACCCATACAACTAATTTAGAAAACATTATAGAAAACACCCCCACATCATGAGCCAAGACGTCCCGAAGTCGCTCTCCAATGTCAAACACATCATCCTCATCCTCTCAGGTAAAGGTGGTGTGGGCAAATCTTCCGTCACTACACAAACAGCCCTAACTCTTGCGTTGAAAGGTTACAATGTGGGAGTTCTTGACATAGATCTCACCGGACCCTCGCTCCCGCGGATGTTTGGCGTGGAAGATAAGCAGGTTCGCCAGTCTGCTCAAGGATGGGTGCCTGTATCAGTATATAACAACGCAAAAGACCCGTCCAAGGGCAACATTTCCCTCATGCTGTTGGGATTTCTTCTTGGAGCACGTGATAACTCGGTGGTGTGGCGTGGGCCCAAAAAAACTGCCATGATTCGCCAGTTCTTAAAAGATACCGTGTGGAGTGGAGGCCCCGGACTGGCCCCACTTGATTTCTTGCTTATAGACACTCCTCCCGGAACCCTGGACGAACATATTGCTATTGCAGAAGAGCTCCGGTGGGCCCAGCCCTTGGATGGAGCCATTGTGGTTACTACGCCCCAACAGGTGGCCACGGCAGACGTGCGGAAGGAGATCAATTTCTGTAAAAAGGTCAACTTCAACGTTTTGGGCGTGGTGGAGAACATGTCGGGGTTTATTTGCCCCCATTGTGCCGACTGCACCAATATATTCCTGAGCGGAGGTGGTGAGCGGCTATCCGAGTCGCTTGGGCTAGATTTCTTGGGGAAAATTCCCATTGACCCCACTTTCGTGGAGATGATTGAGACCCAGGATACCAGCGACCATTCCGACCGCAAATTGCTTGATCTTTACCAAACTTCCAACCTTCGTCCGGTGATGAACGATATAGTGGATAAGGTTTTGGCAAAGAACCTCCCAAGCAGACTTGAGCTTGCTGTTTCTGGGGTGTAATAGTAACTCTTGTTGAGCCAGGATCAATACACCATTTTTTGATTTGCTGTGTATGTTCCTTATAAGGTTTTCTCTGGTGTTTCTTGAGAACCAGTAGATTTGGTCTTTTATTGATACCAGGGGCATTATCTGACAGGCTCACGTTGTTTACTGTAATACGGAATGTTGTACTTGCGATTTGACCAACGCCATACCAAACGAATTTAATAGACTAGGTGTTGTATGAAGTTGTTGCATTCCAACTCGTCGATCGAGTTTATTATTTGAGGCAAGGAAATCTCCACTCACTGTGATCTAATCTTCCAACATCTGTTGCACAAAAGAGATATTTTTATCTTCAAGTTCTCATCAATATTTCCCAGATAATTCTTGGGTTTCTGGTTAGGTTGAACAATGCCTTTTGGACACAATACGCGTGTAAACCCCCAATGACATTCAATGGGGATGGCATGTTTTTGAAATTTCCCTATCATTCTGAATTCAAATTAGAAACAAATGCGGTACCTATTCTGTGGTTACTCCCTTGATTTTTTGAATGTATGAACTGGAAATCTAGGCACTCCGCTGATTTCTCGTCCACATTACCATCGGTATGAATGATATGGGCATATATTAAGGAATAACTGCAGGACTGAGTATGCAACTTAATCCGCTGGATCCCTCTGGCAGGGGGTCACTGTCGTGGGTCGAGAAAACAGACAGGTTCTAAGGGGCATAGTGATCTGGGCTTTGCACCCGAGTCAATTCCCTCCGCTATCAGAAATACACATACATACTACACTCGATACATTAGAAAGCCAAAATCACGGGCGTGTTCGTCGTCGTATTCCGTGACCGTAAAAACGTTGTAGAAATCCCGGCTAATATATCTCGTCTTTTGGCCTCATCTAGACTCATAGAATGAACTTTTTCAGCCTGGATTCCAACTTCTCCGATTATCGCCCAATGTGTAGTCTCATATCCTGGGGTGACAGAACATGGGCATAATTCCATCATGGTACACCATATAGACCCAACCACAGTTTATACAGTTCAACTCAGATTCTACAAAATCAGGGGCATTCTCATTTAAATAGCCTCCAACATTCCCTATTTTGCTTTCTCTATTACTATACATACTGATTCCAACCACCTGACGTAACTCACGCATGGGCTTTCTTCCATGAGGCCATCTTCTTCTTCAACTGCCCCACAGACATAAAGGTAGGGTTCAACTTCTTGTCCCACTTCATCTTCTCGTAGTCCTCGCCGTATTTGCTATGCAACTGGTTCAACCAGTAGTCTTCTCTTTCCGAAGGACGAACTTGACGTGGGGGCTTGGCATGTTCCTGATCATACTTCTCCAACTCGTCAATAATAGACGATTGGGTCTTTTCCTCGGTATTCTGGCCAGGCTGCATTTGTCCATGGATCACCTTCACCACCTCGTTGGTCTCGGGATCACGGATGATACGGGCCTCACCTACTGGAATCTTCAAAGGATCGGTCTCGTTGGCCACTGCCTGTAGGGCTTTTTCGTGTTCTTCCTCGTCCTCATCCTCGTCGTCGCTGTCGCCATCACGCGCAAGTCTTTCGCTACGGGTCTCCAAAACCAGCTCCACACCTCCGGTGGTCTTCTCTAGACTGACGGTCAACCCAAGTTTCTTATAGTTCTGTTTCAATGTGAGCTTGGGGTCCCAGTACTTAGCCACGAGAGGATGGCCGGTGACGGTGACCTTTTTGCGCAGATCCTTAACACGCTTGGTGTTTTTCTTGACCGAGGAACGGGCCATCTTTCTCTTTCTAACCGACGTCATGTTGTGGGTGTTTTGTCTATGGGTACTTTTCCTTTACTGTGAAGCTATCAATAATTTCATATAATGCGATGCGATGCGATGCGCAGCTCTTCGGTGGAGGTGGATTTTCGCACCGGGTACGCCTGGTGCACGGATGTGTGTTCGGGGTACTTAGCCTGGTTGGGAAGGTGTAGAATGATGTTGATAGATTTTGCTTTGTTTGTGGTTCATTGGAAGATTTTCACTGGGACTTGGGTGGAGGTTCCCGTTAATGTGGTTATTGTGTGGGTGGTTTTTCTTTCACTGGGTGCTGGAAAGGGTAGGTGGGTTCCTCATATTTCGCAGCCACAGGATTCCCCGCTATAGTAATCGTTCCCACCCCGCCAGAATCGTTTCTTGTTGTATCTGGTTATAAGTTGAGTGCTTTTTGTTCTCAATCAAAAGGTTTCAGGTACAATATATATTAATTTAGATATTCAATCACTGGCAGAACTTAGGGGCCTTTTAGGCATTTTCCATCCTGTAGAAATATGCTTTTTTTAATTCTCAATTGAATGCTGGAACATGTTGATACGTATAAACTGTTGCGACTTTTTTCCTCTTCAAAATTTACATCATTCAGTATAACATTTTAGAAAATGCACTTTAAGTACACGATAGTGACTTCGAAAATTCTGAAATCCCTAAGAGGAAAAGTACTAAGAAGTGAAAGTTAATGTCTGGCACCAGAAAACTGGACTCGGTGTTTTTCTTAACGCATGTTCTCGGTACCATCACTATAACTTAGCTGTAACAACATCTCTTTAGCGAATGTTCTAAAGCAAGACATTTACATGATAATTAAACTCAATTTCCATTTTTGTGGGTTTACCACATCGATGAATTCCTGTAACTTTATGTGCGGCATATTTCCCTAACCTAATACTTACGGCTGGTAATTTATTGAACCGAAAACATGGTCATAGTACTAATTTCTAAAGTTTTTATCACTCAATGAAAATTAAATAATTTAGAATACGTTTGATTAGAACATGACCTCATTGGCTTTTTTCTTTAAGTCATTTGTTACCGTGTGGTTTTTTGGAAACAGATAAGATTTGCTTTCTTTGAAATTTTGGCAATATCAATTTCCAAGTTGTTGGTGTCGTGTGCTTTTCAAGAAAAGATAAGACAATAAAGTTTGGCAATTAAACTTGACCTTGTATTGTCCTTTATAGAGATACGTAGTTTAGTTGTGTTTATCATTGAAAACTTTATTAAATCAGAAAAAGGGGCTAGCAACTTTGTCTATCACTTCTTGTAATTTATGTTAATTAACATCAAACCTGCAAAACGTTTGAAAATAAATAAATTTTCAAACATGTATAGTGTTCAATTAATATGAAAATTGGCTTTATTTAACAGTAAAAATGTTTAATTAACAGGGACTTGTTGGTGACCCCTGAAGCACAAGTCCCTAGAAACTTCTCATACTCTAAAAACAAGACTGATCATGTTTTTTACCCCAAAACATGGCATTAGCTTATCATGAAATAGCATCAACTATTTCCGCGAATCTTATCACTACTTCTTTGATTTATATTTCCTTTTTTTTTTTAACAATAGTGTGATATTGCCAAAAATCTCTAAAAAAATAATTTGGTGGTATATAAAATACTTCCGGTAAGCCAAATTTCAAGATAAGCTAAGAATATTCAACAACTGGCAGCATATAAAAGAAGCAGCCACACGACTTTCTTCTCAGTATAACAAACGTCTTCAAAGAATAATTACTTTTTAATTCATCAAGAAAAATCTTTTTTAAAAACTTAAACGATTCACAAGATCCAGTATAGCCAAGGATCCTTCTAGAACGGTGATCAATCTTCACGATGCAACTGTTCACTCTAATACTCGTAATAGTGGCTGCTGCAGCATCAGCAAAAGTACACCCAAGGTTTGGTAGAAGCACTAAGCAAGAATGTAAAAATGCAGATAAAATAGAGTCGGGCATCCGTGTAGCATACTCAGGAACTGCAAATAAACCCGAAGCCAGAAAACACCAGGCTCTAACAATCTTAAACTGGTACAAGGAATGGCTCAATAGTTACTCCAATAGACAATCCTTCAAAGCCCAGGATGGAGCTATGGTTGGGTTTATGTGGGTAGGCTCCATGGTGCAAAACTCTGGATTCGGTAATAATGTCGTTACAGATTTTATCCAAGAGATAAATACCCAAGGAATGCCTGAAGAAATCTACTACGAATTCATCCACCAAAATTCCATGCAAAGTTTTGGAATTATTCTCACGATGAAAGGCCTGGACCGGGCTCAAAAAGCTGTACGCTTATGGAGTGCTGGCCAGAGCTACCAAGAACAAAGCGGGTCCAAAAGCAGTAATAAATTGGCCATATGTTACCTTGCGTACGGATCACGAAAACCTGAAGCCAATGATAACGAAGCAGGCCCGTGCGATTTTAGTCGTCTAAGCCAGGGATCCAGTCCAAGTGGCAATGTGGGCGAGTATCTAAAGGCGTTTAATCCGGGGCTGGATTTCTCCAAACTGATGCCGGGACAACCTTATTGTTATAGCGAGGGGAGCTCGCCAGATTTTAGAAGACGCAAAAACGACAATGGAACGTGTGCAACCTACTATATTCGGAAGGGAGATACCTGTGGAGCATTAATGGCCAAATATTCTCCTTTGAAGCAAGAGGAAATCGAAATATTCAACAAAAACACTTATGGCTGGAAAGGGTGCAATGCGTTACAGGTAAACCAGCCCATATGTGTAAGTGAAGGAAAACCCCCCAGGCCTGTTCCGAATCCAAAGGCCCAATGCGGTCCTTTGGCCCCCGGGGATTTGTATGATACAGAGTGTCCCAATAAAGCATGTTGTAGTGACTTTGGATTCTGTGGTATATCCTCGGAATTCTGTGAACAGAAAACTGCAAAAGGGGCCCCGGGAACCCGAGGATGCTATTCCAATTGTGGGATGGGAATGTTGCCCACTAAAAAGGCTTCTTCTTTCAATAAGGTAGCTTATTGGTTGGACACCGATGGCGCACTTTACACGGATATCACCAAAGTCGAGGATTATGATGTTGTGCAATATGCCTTTGCTACAATCAACGACAATGATATGTCTATAGGCGTAGGAAATGGGTTTGAGCGGTTTCTGACGATTTCGCCAAAGAAAGTCATCACTTTTGGAGGGTGGGAGTTTTCTACCAGTCCTTCCACCTATAATATACTACGAAAAGCGGTTTCCGATGAACATCGAGACAAGTTTGCCAAAAACGTGGTGGATTTTATGCACACTCATGGCTTGGATGGAGTGGACTTTGACTGGGAGTACCCGGAAGCACCAGATATCCCCGACATTCCCCCGGGTGTAAAAGGGGATAGCGAGAGATATGTAAAACTCTTAAAAGCAATCAAGGACTTGGACGGAAGCAAGTCGGTGTCGGTGGCCATCCCTGCGTCTTATTGGTACTTGAAACTATTCCCTCTCGCTAAGCTAAACAGTGTGGTAGATTACTTTATATTCATGAATTACGATTATGTAGGGCAGTGGGACTACGGGAAACCTCATACCGGTATTGGGTGTCAAAACGATAGGTCCTTGACCGAGGAAGCAATAAAAATGATTGTCAAAGCCGGGGTGGATACCACAAAAGTCTATGGTGGCCTGGCCAACTACGGACGCACATTTAAATTGGTGGACAAGAACTGTAAGAAATATAGTTGTCCTTTTGCGGGCCCCGCAGCAGCTACCATGGCCGGCGAAATCACCAACACAAAGGGATTCTTGTCCATTGGTGAAATCAACAAACTGACTTTCTCGGATACAAACTTCAATGAGACCAGTAAATGCTTTTATGGCGTATACAACAATAACGAAGATTGGGTGGCCTGGATGAAAGAAAGTGATATTAAGTATACCGAGGAGTGGTATAAAAACGAAGTTGGTCTAGGGGGATCGGTGCTGTGGGTGCTTAACTACTATAAGACCGAATTTAGCGAGTCCCCCGATAATATCAACTGTTACTATAACAATACCATTCTGTGCGAAGGAAAGAATATGTACACCCATGGCGAGATATCTCACAAGCGAGAACTAGGGATGAATGGTATATATAGTTTGAATAGGATATTTGGCACCACCAATGATTTGATTCTTATGGCACGCAGACTTCAGGCATACTTATATAAGTTGAGTGAAATCAAAGGCGTGGTGGCTTCGGCAGCGACAAAGGCGTACGTGAAAGCATTCAGGCTGCTGAGTGAGAAGCTCTTTGATAGAATGGAAAAGCACTTTTACGAATGCTCCCAAGAAGAACGGAATGATCTAATAGCGATGGCCTTTCTCCTAATTCCAAATTTCGACCTCATTAGATCTAAGGATTTCGATAGAGCAATGCAATGGATAGACCAAAGTAGTACATTTGTCAACCGATTTGAGAAAATAACCAAAGAATCGTTGACAAAAGCTCTGGTCAAATACAGGGATAGGTATGTGCCTGCTCAAGCGATGATGTTCAACTCGATGAAAATCACTAGTCCCAGATTATTTCGACAAGTAATAAGCGCAGATAGCCCCGAAGTGGTCCTTTTAGACACGGGGATCTATTATGGAGCCCAAGAGCTAACAGAACATCCTACTTATTTAAACGAGATGTCGGCTTCCAGCTCCGAAGTTGAAAGCGAAGACAACGCAAGTGACGACCCGGATTTTTTACCAGATTCCCATTTGGGAAATGCGTTTGAGATCAACGATGGCCTCACTCCTGAAGAATATAGAGCCATGGCGTTTGATCAGATACCCAATGGGCCTGTTTCTTATAGCTTACATAGGATATGTCTGCATCAGGCCATATTAAGCACTTTTCGGGAGTGTGTGAGACGATTGGAAAGTATAAGGTATTCTTCCTCGACGATCAACGCTGTGAGAAGCGCCAATGAGCAACGGGAGCTTGGCACCACTACTGCTCCATTATATGTAGTAAATATGGCAGGCGGAAGTACTGGTGTAGCGTGCAATGCTTTACTTTATTTACTTTCGGAAGATGCCAGATCACACATGACTCGGGGTGGGCTTGTGTACTTAACTCGAGCAGATCCCCAAAGAAAGAAAAGATCGTTTCTGAACAAGTATGCTACATGCATTTCTCCGGATAAGAAACAAAAAGACGAATTTCCACCTGCATCTACGAAAGAAGGCGTCAAATGGACAGGAGAATATAGGTTACACACTGCTCGGGTTGCATGCGTGGAGGCCGCAGATAACTCTAAAGAAGGAAGCAATTTAAACCGATTTTATCAAGGGAATCCACCCAACCCAGAGAAAGACACTGACGAATCTCAGGTAGATTGGACTGGTATCATTCCTAACCAGGGACGACCGTCTAGCCGACGACGAAGTGAGGTGAAAAAAGGGCATAAATTTTATGTGGCAGTGAACATCGGCTTAGATGTTGATTGCAGCGATCACATATCTATCCCCAAAATACGAGAAGGGCATGAGTGGAAGAGCCGCAAGGATGGTTGTAGAATCAAAGATAAATCAAAAGATCATGATGAATTGTGATTTTGTCATGTTTAACGAATATTTTATAACAGGGCCACTACTAAGTTTTGAGGCCTTTTATTAGATTCGAGTATATGGGCTACACATTATATTCCTTATGAAAGTGTAACTTTTTTGAAACAATAAACAAAGATTAATACATATATACTTAAATATTTTGTTTAAATTTCTAAAGTTTTTTTTTTTTTTTTCGCTCTGATCCATAGCTTCGTGGGTTTTGTTGTTCTGCTTATTATTCAATCCTACAGCATCAACCAGCCATATCGTCTAAAGATAAACTGATCAAGGTTTAGACATCATTTTTACAAATTCTGAAACAAACAAATTATTCATGAAAACTAGAAAGGTATATCGCCTTTTTTATTTTATTATGTTGGGTGCGTTTAATTCCTTCTTTAGTCCATTGCTGCCCTAGTACCGGGGGTGCGGAGAACCTAGCTCGGGTTGTAGTTGCAGAGAAATTGATATAAGCTCGCAATTTATTCAGGGCGTTTCTTTTAGCAAAGATTTTTTTTAATTAAATATGAAGTTTTTAAAAACAATCCGACCATAATGTTTACCTAGCCCAAAGACCTGAGGATTTGGAACCCGTTCGTATCGCATCATACTCTAATGGAATAGATACAGTAATGATGGTCTGAAAGTTAATAAAAGGCATTCAACTTAATTGGAGAGACTTGATGAGATATAGCATCATCATTTCATTAAGACTCTAGGAGGGTGGGCTCAAACATTCACATATAGCTGCAGATTATAACTCTAATTGTTTTGCAACTTAGAGTTGCCCAGTTCAGTTTAATTATTTGGTTGATATATCTTCAAAAAAGATCACTTTATTGCTATTGCAAAGTAAAGGTGTGTTTATTACAATCTTACTAGGACTGATAAAATTCTCGTTTTGCCAATTGTCATTTAAAATCTGTGCGTACAACCACTCT
This sequence comes from Metschnikowia sp. JCM 33374, assembly GCA_005406065.1. NCBI lineage: Eukaryota > Fungi > Ascomycota > Pichiomycetes > Serinales > Metschnikowiaceae > Metschnikowia > Metschnikowia sp. JCM 33374. Next base: position 33,136 of record BIMT01000148.1, read on the forward strand.
TCGCCTTTGGTATCGTTATAACAAGGTCAAAGAGTATTCCACATGGCTGGTGCTTTCACAGAATTGGGAGAGATCTGATTGACTTTCCTTAAAGTTGCAATGTTCGATTAAAAGAAGAGAAGAAAGTTCTCAGGCAAATTTTGATTCCGAGCCATCTCATGTGAAGGGAAATACCTAAATTGGTGCTTCCCCCGAACTGTTGGAAAACGAGTGAAACTCGTCTCAGACTTTCCACATCATGATTTCCAATGGCTTATTTCCAAGCGAAAAAAAAAGCTCAAGCTTTCGACGGCACCAAGCAGACCACCAAAATCTGCACTGCTGAAGGATTTTCCAGAGGAGAACCAACATATAGGTATTGGGAATTTGGGTTTGATGAAGCGTGAACTTTGTCCATTGTTACCAAGCAGGGAAACGAAGGTATACACCGTTCATGTTGTCAATTAAAATAGGTAATTGTATTAGCTAAAAAAGCTATCTTTTTAGAATCAAATCACTTCAGGGTTATTTTAACGGCACATTGTCTTCACCAAAAGCTTATCAAATCACGTGGTTTGGTGAACTAGTGCAGTCGAAATCTGGAAACAGGCCTTGAAGAGAATTACAGAAAATATACCGTCAGTCATTTAAAACATATATGGATCGTGGTTTTTCATTCTGCCACTGTATGCGTGAATTCCCCTCCTTTCTTGACTTCCCGATACCGTGGATGTCTTTCTTGCATTGTGGGGCCTTTTAAAGGGAAACGTACATTGATTTTCAGGCCCACACAATACTTGTTTAAAACGTGGATAAGATAATCACATCTGGGTGAAAAGTAATGCTTAGAGTGAATATATTTATGATTGGTGATGTCGATATTTTTTTCCTAGTCGGTTTCAAGTTGGAGAAGTGTATATTTTAAATGAGTCAACACGCTTCTCGTGTATCTGAACGCACCGAAAATGGCTAACCCATAATCGCGGAGAAAGGGAGTCCCGATATAAACTGGAGTGATTGACTTTCACTATGAAGCAGTAAAATAGATAATAAAGCATTTTATCGATGTCGAGCACACATATAATTTCTGAAACGAAGGTATCCATTCCAACCTTTCTGAAGTATGTTTTCCACGGGCTCTTCGACATTCAAAAGGGCGACAGCAACCAGTGGGCATACAATATTCTCTTCAAGGGTAAGAAGTCCGAATCCTTTGTTCATCATGAGACTCACCCCAAGATTTGGTTTTTACCTCTTCTAGACATGAAGGGGCCCAGAAAAATATGGAGGCTTTTTATTTGGCAACCATTAGAAACCGCACCGTTATTCTTCTACATAGGCCTTGCACAGCCATGGCCGCGCGGCTTCTAATTAATTGTTGCTAATCTCTCTTTTGAGAATGCCTTGAGGCTGCGGCCCAAAAGCCGTGTCGCCCGAAGTACACTTGGTAATTCTTCCTGAATATTAGATTCCTGGATTTGATTAATATAAGAGTAGTGTCAAGACAAAAATGGGGCCCTTGCACAGTCATTGCTTGATGAATAGAGATCTGGAAATGGCCACACCGCTCTTTTCGCAGCTGCACCCACGCACCTCTACGAAGGAGAGCCCCACCAACCATGTAGCCACCAAATGTCCGTCACCTTACTCAAGAATCTTAAAGTTAAGATCAAGTCAACAGCCACAGTTTTCAACACAATCTTAGGCGTGAGGAATAAAAAAAAAAAAAAAATGTCATTTTCTTGAAGCTTCAGCGCACATCGGTTTCATTTCCGTCTCATTTCCGTCTCACGTCCGTCTCGTGGTGTCCATCTTTCGTGCTCTCACTTTCATAATACATGACACCTAATAAAAGGCCATCTCCCAATGTGCTTCTCATACAGGCCCATTGATATGGCCACGGCCCCTTCCACGGCCCCTTCCTCTTCCTCTGCCACGACCTCCGCGTCCACCTCGGCCACCTCGGCCACCGGACCCTTCCCGGTCAGATCTCTCATAACGTATGGTTTTTTTCTCGTAAATCTTTAAGGGTCGGCCCCTAAGAAGCGTTTCATTTAGCTGCTCGATCGCCTTTTGAACACTGTCCCTGTCCTTGAATGCAATGTAGGCATATCCCTTGGGAAATCCGGTGTGACGATGGATCAAGATGGTAACTTTCTGCACTTGGCCCACCTGTAAGAAAATTGTTTCTAGCTGCTGTGGAGTGGTGGAATAGTCAACATTAGCTACATAAATAGATCTTTCGTCGAGTTCTTTAGCCGCCACATCATCCCTCTGTCCAGTTTCTTCCTGTTTCTGCGATGTTTCTGTGTCTTTGGCTTCGACTGCATCTCCTTCACCACTGTGCAAGGAAAGGTTCTCCACTGCATCGGAAAGGATCGCATTCTCTCCGGCTTCTACCACATTTTCGGAATTCATGGTGTTTCAATAATCAATTCTGGGGCGTCTTCTACAAGACTCAAGCGCAGAATCACAAGATTCGCTGGGACTCTGACGTGGCCATTGTTAAACAATGTGGAGGGTGAATCTGGAAACCCGGCTGTCTGCAGGATTCCCGATTGGGCCGAAACCACCAAGATTTTGTCAACAATGGGCATTTGTTATTCACGTACAGTGAGGCAAAAGGAACTGATTTGGGGATTATATGTCTATATGATGTGTTGCCTCTTAGATGGGCAAACTTTAATTACTTACTTGTGGTGGGGTATACTTTCAGCCTGCTTTAGTTGGCCTCGACGAAAGCTCTGTAAGTAGTGAAAGGCTCGGATGTGGACGACGAAACCAACTCGATTTCAGTCTCAGGAGCAATGAAAAACACGTATCCCGTCTCCACGGCAATAGTCTCATCGGATCCCTTTATCTTGATAGTTCCAGTACCATTGGTGGCAATAACAATGGATGGACCGGTGAACCCGTCGAACTCCTGCTTTTGGCCTTCCTTGGCATCGAAAATCGTCTGTAAGACAGCGAACTCGGCAATTGGAGGGTCGTACAAAACAGACTTAGGTGCATCACCTCTAGACTTGGCAAATGGCAACAAAGGCATCTTTTGCTTCTCGACAGACTCGTACGAGTAAGTCAACATCTCGACCAAGTTCTTGACGTCTTTGAACTTAGGTGTGAACCCAGCTCTCACCACATTGTCAGAAGCAGCCATACACTCGATAATGTCTCCACTGATGTATGCATGTGGGTCCTTTGCCTGCAAAAACATCGCCTCACCTGCGTTCAAACGCACGTGGTTCAACAACATGCATCCACAAAACAAGCCAATATCATTTGGGAACTGCTTGTTCAATCTGAGAATCAAAGCAGACAATTCGGGAGCCAACTTGTCGAAAGTTTGGGGCTCCTTCTCAGCTCTGGAAACCAACAGAGCGGCTTTCTCCTCGATAACAGCATCGCTGGTGTTCATGACCCTACCGAAAACCTTTTGCAACAAAGCTCTGTTGGACTTGTCCTCTGGGGTGCCAACAGCAGCCTCGGGCTTAATGTTCGTGATGAACTCTTGAGCCACATCTTCGCCCACGATTTCGAGGAACTCGGGAACTGCTTGCAAAGTCGCAGCGATTTGGTCCAATGGCTTGAACCCACAGAAACCCTCGAAGTCAGTCACAGCAATGGCCATCTCTGGCTTATGGTTGTCATCTGGGTAGTTCTTTGGGTCGGCGGCGTGGAGCTGTGCAGCCAAAGCCTTGTCTGGGTGAGCCTGGATAGACAACACCTTTTCAATGGACAACACCTTAAACAAGAATGGCAACTCCTTATCCGAACCAAATGCCTTGACGATGGAAGGGTGCAAGTACTTGTCAGCATCTTCACCAACAACATCTCTCAAAACCTTGCCCAGCAAAGCCTTGTCGTCGACAACTTTCGATGGCACCGATGGATGAGTGCCCATCCACAATTCAGCGTAAGGTTTTTTCTCGTCAATGACGGTGTTGGAGTTCGACTTGGCAGCAAACTGGGCAACCGCCGAAGAAGATCCGATTTTTCCCCAGTCGTAGTTCTGGTAACCACAGTCTATTCTGAATAATTGGGACATGTTTGTTTAGATGAAGAGCAATGTACGAAATGAAACAAACTCAAAGAGTCAACAAGAAGAAAACCCTGAAAATATGCGGCTAGGTGTGTGCGCTCTTGACGTGGCAGCAGCGCACGCAACGCACCCGCCCACGGTTGTCGCGTTCTAATGGGCGTAAGTGTGCATATACTGCTGTGCGCGTGGGTCCAATGGGGCAATCTTAATTTGTGAGGAATAATTTAGGAGTAAAAACGTTGAGAATATTTGGGGGAAATAGCGGGGTATTTATACATTGGTCGAATTAAGGGGGTGTTTCATGACATAAGGTCATGCTTCATGCCACAAATTCATACTTGTTGCAAAAAACTTAGTGACTATAAAAGCGATCAAATTTACTTGACTAGTCTCAAAAGTTTGGAAAATTAAGTTCTGTTTGTTTGCTGATTTACCCCACTCGAGAAACATTCCGATCCTCAAACGCCACTAAAAGGGTAAAAGATGAAATACCGACGAATAAGTGAAAAATAAACAAAACAAGAATAGTTCTCATTTCAAAGTTTTTTGTTGTTATCCTTAAAAATAACCCCAGAAATAGTGATGGAAATTAAAGATTGATTACCTTTTATTTATGTTGCGATTATTTTTTGTTTTCTAGGGGACAATATTGGATTGATGTAAATTTCAAAAAAAAAAAAAAAAAAAAAAAAAGGAAAAAATTATGCTTTTTTAAAATTGGAGAAGATAACAAGAAAGAGAAGTTTAAAGGAGGAAAAATAACAACAACAAAAAAAGATTCAAAACAGCAAAAACTAAACAATACACAGAAGCCACCACTTGAAACCGGCCTAAATCTTCAAATTACACTCTTCGCCTTATCTGAAATATTTTATTCTAACATTAACAGATCCTAAATTGCCGCAATGGGAATTTTATAACAACACGCATTTTCTTTTTCTCCCGGAGTCTTCGTGTACTATGATGATGATTTAAAAATTTACTGAAAATAAAACTTTTTGAAGAAGTCGAATTTCATGGCTGCTCAGCATCAAGCTTTTCATAGTCGTTCCTGCGTTGCCTCGATCTTATCACGCACCCGCGCATTTTTCTAGTCACAACTCCACAATCCGGCTTTCTCTAATATGGACCAATGGATAGAAACCGGCACGGGCAACCGCATATCACGCCTGGCGGCCATAAACGGGGCCAATAGGATCTCAATCTCGGAGAACTGCACAATTTGTGAAAATTGTACTTTGAACGGCGATGTGTCCACTACTTTGCCTAACCTGCCTGCCATCGTGCTTGGAAAGTATACGTACCTCGGACCAGGGTGTCTCATAGATCCGCCACGAGCCAAACTTTCTTCCGAATCATCAACTTTCGCGGACATTAAGGTGGGCAATTATACAACTGTGGGCGCTGGCTCAGTGGTGAGACTGATACAAGTTGGTAACCGTGTTTGCGTTGGGTCAAGGTGTACATTGGGTGAGCTCAGTGTGATAAACGATTGCTGTGTCATAGAGGATGGTACAATTATTCCTGCCAAAACGGTCATTCCCCCCTATAGTAGAGTTTCAGGAATTCCAGGAGAGGATTACGTAGTGGAGCAGATCAGTGCTGGCTACCGTAAGGTGCTCGAGGCGGACTCTCGTATCCGTCATGTATTGGAGTAGTGTTATATACCTATGGAGGCCCAGTCGGGTCATGCCCGCAATTGTGCTGCATGTCCTGGCTGGCAAAAAAGTGGGAACAATCAAGTGTCAGATTTCCAGCTCCGGAGTGAGTTAAGCTGAATCAATCATTTTTGGCAAGACTATTTCCGATTATACCGCCTTTTATATTTGTGGGTTTCCGTATTAGTCTTTTTGCCACTTGGTAAATCAAAAATATCACCAGAAAAAACAAAACGTATCCAAAAAATCCATGCTGATGAACCACATCGGCCCCACGAACATATTTATGATAAGGGCTGCCCACAAGTTTTGAATACAACTTGGTTTTATCAGGCGATAGGGTTGGACTTAACAAATGCAATAAGACTTGACGCAATTGTTGACGGTTACTGGTTATTTGAGCACCATCGTGGGTCGTATCCCAATAAACCTTTTGCTCCTTAGAAACAACAATAGTATCGCCGCTCTTGTACTGTTTGTTATCAATATTGAACCCAAACTGTTTAGCGAAATGAGGATACTGCACGATATCAACATAAGTGAATAGAACCTCTTTGTGATCGAATAAATGTGGGACTCCTTCACGCATCTTTTCGATGATATCCGGGGACTTGGCCTTCTTGGCCTTCAATTCAGCGACTTGTTCGAGTTTCTTTTTTCTGTGGTCTATCATCTTGTCAAAGAAAAAGCGATTCTTTTCAGCATGGTAGGTATGTGCAATCATCGACAAGTTGAACAAGGTGTGTTTAATGGCATTAGCATCATTGGTATTTAAGAAAGTGATTGACACCTTCTCCTCTTGTCCGTTTTTACTTCCTTTACTAAAGAAGTAGGATCTGAAATTTTTTGGTGTCAATTCTCCATACAAAGGAAAAATGTTTTTCTTGATGAAGTTTTCAATCTTATCGTCATTGCGCATATCCTCTATCGCAAAGTTTTGGAAAATTGCTGGAACCAAAGAGTTTTCCTTAAAGATGTAAAGTGTTGGTTTTCCAGTCAAAGATGTGGAAAGATGAAGTTGTCTATCGAAAGGTTGATCGGGAGAAGTTTCATCCGAACTGACATAATGTGCTAAACCCTTAGCTTGAGATTCGAGAGCGACTTCATAGTTGAAGGCGGGCGACGCATATAAGGTAATATCGAACGGTAACTTTGTGACAACGTCCAACAAATAAGGCATTATGGCTTTATCTTCCGGAGTTACAGTACTGATATCGTATGCGAAAACCAAAGCCAACTTATTGGAGATGGGATAGTATAGGTCAGTTGGTTTTTCAGGGAGACGGTTTTTCAAGAAACCTTCTTCTTGCAACCCCGCGACGGTGATTTCTTCATATTTGGAATTGGTTGCTAATTTGACAGCAAACGCTTTCATGTCGGGAAGAAAAGACTGACCCGTATAATCGAAGCGAATGAGTCCAGCACTCTTGGGCAAAAACATCATATAGCGTGGCGAAAGTGCCTGGGACAGACGGGCCAAATGGGGGAATCCCAATTTCTCACAGAGAGTGGGGTGAGAATGACAGTTCAAGTGGGCGGTTTTTGCGGAGTTGGCAATGGCGTTGGATAAGCGGTCCCACACCTGACGATGCTCCACACAGTCCAAGCAGCTATGAGGGAAGGTCCGCCTTTCGTACTGCTCGTTGGTGGAAGAAAAAAGGCCAACAAAGTAGGGCTCGTCGATTTCTCCCGCCACTACCTGTAAACCCAAGTCGATGTCCATCTGCTCGGACACGCTGGGTAAGTCCAAGATATCCGAGTTGTAGGCAGCGACGGAAGCCGTCAAGTATCTACGGAAGTATTCGGGAGTTCTTGCAAGAGCCGCAGGGTACGAGTCGACAAAACGCAGCAAGCGTCCGGAATCACCTTCTTTTTCGGGAGCGTAGAGCCGCAAGTTGGGGTAAAAGTTCACCTCCTCGCGCTCACATAGATCACCGCTTTCGACACAGTTGACTTGACGCATATAGATCTTGGAGGAGGTTTGCTCATTCTCGGTCAAGAAGTAGGTTTCCTTCCAGACGGGGGCTAGCTGTAAACAATGCAGGCAATACGGCGAATAAAACTCGACAAACGTGAGAGACTGGCCAGTGAACAGGTCGAAGGTGGCCTGGGTTAATTCTTCGGGAAGTTTTTTCTCAGCAGAGGAGTCTGCAGACGAATCAGACGAATCCGAGGCGGAATCTGAACCCGAGCTTTGTGTTTCCGGAGCATTTTCCGCAGCGGAAGCTTGCCCAAAAACACCTAATGAGAGCCCTGCAAGTAACACGGGCAAAAACCTCATGGCAGTCTGTTACTGGTAATTACTCAAGAAATTCGGGGCTTTTTTTGAAGAAGCGGGTTGGTAGACACTTGTTTTGGGTTCCGCAGGTATTCCACGAGATTTCAACGACAGGGCCCGCACTGGTGGAGCCAGGGCACGTGACGACGGGGATACGAGGGTATCCTTATCGAATAATGATTCCCGGAGGAATTTCAGGCAAAAAGAAAGCGAATGAAAAAATTTTTTTTTTGAAGGGCTAGCGTGGTGGATGTTAATTTTAAAGAAGAAGATAATTTTCATTTCCTTGCTAGCCTTTCCTTGCTAGCCGAAAAACAAGCACTTGGTTTAGCTGGGTTACCGGCGACCGCAAGGTACACGTCAAGTATTTCCACACCATAGACAACTAGACCGGTGGTGTTCACAAGAAAAGTTCACCCAGTTCTTGAAATCATCCTTTTCCATTTCTTAATGAATGGAGCTAAGTTTGGAATGGCTTCAAAGATGAAGACGAAGCCAGCATTAAAAGTGCGATGCTAGGTTAATGTTTTCGTAATGTAAAATTCTCAAAATGTTTTTGATGCTGGACTAATTAGCACCTCGGAAGGTGGGGCATATTTTGCACTTGGTGCCTTCAAACCCCCAATGTTGAACACATTCTGCGGACCGGTCTTGCGGTTTTAAATAAAAATAATTTGATAAGCTTTTTCTACTGGCTGGGCCTATTATTGATTCATTACTCATTATTATGTCATTATCCACAGCACTGGCAGAGTGCTACAGTTCGAGACATATGCCCCTATGAGGACTGTCCAAGAAGGCTTCATTAAAGGGGAACAAGCCCAAGCCCTGTAGCATAAAAAGCCCACAGGACTTGACTAAACCATGAGAAGTTTTTCTCACTATTATATTACCACTCCTAAATAAGAGTTTCGGAAAAAAAGTCGGGAGTATACTTTTAGTAAAACCGTAGTAAATTATCCGTGCGCATCCCCACGGCCGGCACCCATCTGACATTCCGTCTTGGCCGCTGCGGGTGAATCACATGAGGTGGTGAAGCACTTGCTGTGGACATGGAAAGATATTGAATGGACAAGAAAAAATTAGAAAAGAACATATATACATTTAGCCACAAACACAATAACCATAAAATTAACCATGAAAAATAAGGAAACACCTGTGATGAACCCACTCGTCCTTCCAACTTTCAAATACCGACCCGGCCACTATTCATGCTAGAGTGCGCACTACTAATTAATAAGGCACCATAGGGTTTGCTATTTGACATCGACACCCCTACTTAACCATGCACACTTAGGAGAAAACTTATTAGATTTTTTTAGGCTCTTCAAAAGCTCCTTCATTATACACGGCTGTCAGTTTATTTCTAGGCCCATCATTCTAGGAAATCATTCTAGGAAATCATTCTAGGAAATCATTCTAGGAATCATTCGAGGGCCGGGTTTCAAGGTCGTGCGCTTTTGGGCTCAAGCAAGTAAAGTGCGCGCGCTCTCCACAAGCCTGAGAAAGCCTCGAAAGCTATCGGTCAAAATTAACCACCTTCCGTTTCACGTCATTTACGGGAACCCCTTTTCTTTTTCTTTCTCAACACATCGATTTTTGTTTGTGACCCCCCAAAGACACATTCATACTCTTCTCCAATGGCTGACAGTATGCAGATCGACTCGCCCGTCATTGACGAGAGCTTGTATTCCAGACAACTCTACGTGTTGGGCAAGGAAGCAATGCTTAAGATGCAGAACGCAAACGTGCTCGTGATTGGCCTCAAAGGGCTCGGAGTGGAAATCGCCAAAAACGTGGCGTTGGCCGGTGTCAAGTCCTTGGCCCTCTATGACCCTCTGCCTGTGCAAGTCCAGGACTTATCCACACAATTCTTTTTGACCGCCGACGACATTGGCAAGCCCACAGCTGCTTCTTGCGCAGAGAAGTTGCTGGAATTGAACCTGTATGTTCCAATTCTGGTGGTGGACGACATTTCCGAGGCCACTTTGAACAAGTATAAGTGTGTGGTGGCCACCAACCTTTCCTTGGAGGACCAGGTGCGCATCAACGAATTCACCCACACCAACGACATTGGATTCATCAGTGCGGACGTGCGTGGTCTTTTCGCCAGTTTGTTTGTCGACCTTGGCCCTGCCTTCCCTGTCATTGACCAGAACGGCGAGGAGCCATTGACCGGAATTGTGTCGGATATCGAGAAAAACGGTACCGTCACCATGTTGGACGATAACAGACACGGATTGCAGGATGGAGATTACGTCAAGTTCTCCGAAATCGTAGGTATGCCAAAACTCAACGAAGGAAGCCCTCATAAGGTGGAAGTTTTGGGCCCATATGCTTTCAAAATCCAACTCGACGACTCTTACGGCACATACGTCAAAGGTGGCCTTTACCAGCAAGTGAAAATGCCGGTCAAACTCTCTTTCAAGAGCCTCAAGCACCAATTGGCTGACCCTGAATACCTCTTCTCCGACTTTGCCAAGTTTGACCGCCCTCCACAACTCCACTTGGGCTTCCAGGCCCTCCAGGCATTTAGAACAAGACACCAGGGCCACTTGCCTCGCCCCTACAACGAAGAAGACGCCAATGAACTCTTCCGCTATGCCGAGGAGTTGAAATCTCAAAACCCGGCTATTTTGGGTGACGCTGAATTGGACTCTAAGCTTCTCAAGGAGTTGGCTTACCAGGCCACCGGTGACATTCCCGGAATGGTTGCATTCTTGGGTGGTTTGGTTGCACAAGAAGTGTTGAAGTGCTGCTCTTCCAAGTTCAACCCAGTTAAGCAGTTCATGTACTTTGACTCGTTGGAATCATTGCCTTCTGCTGACAAATACCCAAGAACCGAGGAAAACACCAAGCCTTTGGGCTCCAGATATGACGGCCAAATTGCTGTGTTTGGTACCGACTACCAAAAGGCCATTGCTGACTTGAAGGTCTTCCTTGTTGGTTCTGGTGCTATTGGCTGTGAAATGCTCAAGAACTGGGCTTTGATGGGTTTAGGCTCGGGTCCAAATGGTGGCATCATCGTTACCGACAACGACTCTATCGAAAAGTCCAATTTAAACAGACAGTTCTTATTCAGACCAAAAGATGTCGGAGGCAACAAGTCCGAGATCGCTGCTAAGGCAGTCGCTGTAATGAACCCAGACTTGACAGGCAAGATCCATCCTAAATTGGATAAGGTTGGCCCGGATACCGAGGACATTTTCGGCGACGATTTCTGGACTCCTTTGGACTTCGTTACTAATGCCTTGGACAATGTGGATGCTAGAACTTACGTTGATCGTCGTTGTATTTTCTACAAGAAGCCTTTGCTTGAGTCTGGAACTTTGGGTACTAAAGGTAACACCCAGGTTGTCATTCCAAACTTGACCGAATCTTATTCCTCGTCTCAAGACCCCCCAGAGAAGTCCATTCCATTGTGTACTTTGAGATCTTTCCCCAACAAGATCGACCACACGATTGCTTGGGCCAAGTCATTGTTCCAGGGCTATTTCGCTGATTCACCCGAGACTGTGAATTTGTACTTGAGCCAACCAAACTACGTGGAACAAACTTTAAAGCAAAATCCGGACATCAAGGGTACTTTGGCCAACATCTCGGACCTCTTGAATAATAGACCTTATTCTTTCGCTGATTGTATCAAGTGGGCAAGACAAGAGTTCGAAACAAAGTTTAATCATGACATCAAGCAACTCTTGTACAACTTCCCTGCAGATGCGAAAACCTCAAACGGTGCTCCATTCTGGTCAGGTCCAAAAAGAGCACCAACTGAGTTGGTGTTTGATGTGAACAACCCAGACCACTTCAATTTCATTGTGGGCGGTGCCAACTTATTGGCGTTTATCTATGGATTGAAGGACCAAAACGTTTCTAACGAAGAGTATAAGAAGGTTTTGGAATCGTTCGTGCCACAACCATTTGTTCCTAAAACTGGTGTCAAGATTGCTGCTAGTGATGCCGAGGCCGAGGAGGAAGCCAAGAAACTCTCTGGTGGATTCGACGAGAGCGAGATCCAGAAGATCGTGGCTACCATGCCTGAGCCATCCACATTGGCAGGATACAGATTGTCTCCAATTGAGTTCGAGAAAGATGACGATACCAACCACCACATTGAGTTCATCACTGCTGCTTCGAACTGTAGAGCCTTGAACTATGGTATTGAGACTGCAGATGCATCCAAAACCAAGTTTATTGCGGGTAAAATTATTCCTGCTATTGCTACCACCACAGCTTTGGTGACCGGTTTGGTTTGTCTCGAGTTGTACAAGGTGGTTGCTAAGCACGATGATGTGGAGCTCTACAAAAATGGTTTCGTTAACTTGGCACTTCCATTCTTTGGCTTTTCTGAACCCGTTAAGTCGGCTAAGGGTAAATACAACGACAAGGAGTTTGACCAGATTTGGGACAGATTCGAAGTTCACGGAGACATTACATTGAAGGAATTGGTTGACCATTTCCAAGAGAATGAAGGCTTGGAAATCTCCATGTTGTCGCATGGTGTCACATTGTTGTATGCTTCCTTCTTCCCTCCTAAAAAGGTGAACGAGAGATTGTCCATGAAAATCACCGAGTTGATCGAAACTGTCAGCAAGAAGCCCGTGCCACCTCACATGAAGAACTTGATCCTTGAGATCTGTTGTGACGACAAGGAAGGCGAAGATGTCGAAGTGCCTTATATTAATGTGAAGATATAGATTCGTTAGATCGTACATATTCAATATGGAGACGCGAATGCTTATCCAGACGAAAGTAATGGATTGTTACGTTGTTTATTAGAGTGTGTAATTATAAAATTTCAGCATCAATATAAAGCATTCTTATAAGTGTGAAGCGTGCAATGAATCCTGAGAAAAATATAAAGCGAAATCTCTTAACCAAGTTGGTGTGACTTGGTGAGTTTATGTTGGCCCTTTTCTTGGTGAGTACACATGAATATTGGACGACGATACTGGATGCAGTTGAAGAATTTTCACATCTATAAAAATGAGTAGCCATTACCAAACTATACATCTAACTTGGATATACTATCTGAAAAGGTCCATTGTGTCTCTCAGAAGTAAGAATAATTTCAAAGAATGTTTGGGAGACCATGAAAAATCGGAAGTAGATGACAAGGAATAACAGTTTTTTCCAATATAGTCCACGTTTTTCCAGTTGCAAAATCGAACAAATGCTGCAGTTCCCCAGAATATTTAACATTTCTCTGATTTCAGGAAACTCATTTAAATTTTGGTAAGAAGAGTAAAAATCTAAATACTTCTTTCTTCTTCACTACTTCATTTGCCTCGAACCAAATTACTGCCAAGTATTCATTTTCTACAGAAACGAGTTCTGGGATTGGGGCTTCCTTAAGACACAATGAGCAGTGAATTAAGAGAAGACTGGACAATGGTTCCTTCCGAATGGTTCTCCTGAAATTAGAATAAAGAGCTAGGTCCTCAATATAGTCACGATCTAGTGGACGGAGACTGGTCCCTCTCATAAGAAGAAAGAGCATCTTCAATTTAAAGCACACTTGAGTACGCAACTGCATCAGCAATCATCGATGTAAGGCATGCAACCCGGCATCTTCTCTGCTATCTCCATCAACAATTCCCTGAATTTCGAAAAGACTAACAAATATTTTACCCTTAGCAAGCTACATTGTGAATCCAAGAAACAATATCAAAAAAAATTAAACCAAGCTAAAATACAGTCTATAAAACATCTCACTTCATGAACCCTGAAAAGGAACCCTGTTTCTTCACTAGCTCGTCAAAAGTACCCTCCTCAGCTATACATCCATTCTGTACCATCAAAACACGCGAGGCCTGGGCCATTACTCGTGGATCATGGGTAACAACAATGGTAGTTAGCGTCGGGTCATATTCATGGAGGCGACGGAATATCAACGAGGAGATATTGTCGGTGTTTTCAGAGTCAAGACGCGAAGTGGGCTCGTCAAACACAACCACCTTAGGTTTGCGTAGCAATACTCGTGCAATCGAGAGTCTCTGTAGCTGCCCCAGTGAAAACAGCGAGTCTTTGCCTAGCACAGTATGTAGTTTCTGTGGAAGCTTATCGATAAAGTCAAACGAGTTGGTTGCACGCAAACACTCTTCTACAAGAGCAGCCGCAGTGACGCGTTGGCTGCCATTCATACCATACAACAAGTTTTCAAGAACAGAAGCTTCGAAAAACATTGGCTCCTGGCTGACTAACGTCACCGAGCTCCTATACCATTCTGGGTCGTAGGTGGAAATGTCTTTGCCTCGATATGTTATAATTCCGCGGTCTTGTTGGTAGAGTCTCAACATTAACAGGGTGATGGTAGATTTCCCTGAACCACATTCGCCGGCAATCACAATGGCCTCCCCTTGATAGATGGAAAACTCAGTTCCCCGTAGAACAGGCTTGAAGGAACAACTCTGGGGGTCCAGATATGAAAAACACACGTTCTTAAATTCCACCACCGGTTCATCTGCCCCACTTTTATGGTGCTTTTCTTCACCACCACATTCCACTGGCAGATCTCCAAGACTAAGAATGCGTGTGATCAATGTGCCCGCACGCTGACCACGGGTGATTTCCGGAAGCAGTTTCATGAGGTACGATGCACTCGCCACAGTGAACGTAAGCATCGTCAAAACCTGGATCATCTGTTTCTGGTTGTACTCGTGGCGCACAATCAAGTACATGCCATAGTAGAGCACGGTGGAGGTAGCCGCGGTCCCGCAGAGCTCCAGAAGCGCAATGCCAAACCCTCCAGCAACTGCCCTCTTGCACCCTGCACGGTGAAGACGGTGTAATTTTTGTTCATACTCGGCAGAAAGCTGGCGAGCAAGTCCAAATGAACGCACTGTTCTCATGGCCGAAACAACTTCCTGGGAGAACTTCTCCGCGTCTGCAACATGGTCCTTATATGTGGTTTCGTACTTCCGGAGAAGAACACTGTAAGTAACGGTGACCAAGAACACTAGCGGCACAAAAGACATGCCCACAAGGGCCAACTTCCATCCAATAACAATGGCCCACACTAGCCCGAGCATGGTGAGTGCAACCACAAGAAGAAGTCCCGAGAGAAACTCAGAAATAAGGTTGCGTAGATCACGGGTATCGTTCATGAGGAGCGTGTTCAAGTAGCTGGGCTTCGACGCAGCAAAAAACGTCATGGCCTGGTCATTGATTTTCGCCAAACACAACTTGCGGAGCTTGAGAATCCACTTTTCCAGGGCAAACTGGAGTGCCATGCGTGAGCCAAATGTCACCACCAGGTCACCCACTGCCACTGCTACAATGATCAAGCACCAGGCCAAAACAGAGTACTTTCCTGGACCAGGAGCAACGGCGTTCTTCACAATCACAGAGAGCACTTCGGCGAAGCAGTATGACAACCCTGGCATGGCTATACCGGCCAAAAGCGAGCATAAAAGACCCAAAAGGATGAGAAACTTGTTGTCGGTGGTTCTATAGCAAAACGCCACAATCTCAAAAAGACCCATTGGGTGTGTTAAATCAAGCTGATTTGAATCACCCAGCTTTGACTCAAGGTCACGAAGAATGGCCGGGTTATTCAAATAGTCGTAGGGTGCTGATTTCTCAGATGCCAGCTTGGGCAATTTTTCGTCGTCTTCTTCATCAGCACCACTAGATTGAGTATGTTTAGAAACCGCAGTCGTTGTACCCAGAGTCTTTGGGAGAAGATCACGCATTTCCGCAGCCACTCCGTAAGCCTTGACGTGGCCTTTCTCCATAACCAAAACAGAGTCTTCGCCACAAACGTCAGTGAGGTCATGCGAAATAATGATGGTGAGATAATCTTTTCTCCAAACACGAATATTTTCCATCACCTTGGCCTTGGACTTTTGGTTGATGGAGCCCAAGGCCTCGTCCAAGATCAAAATGGGTCTGTTGGCAATCCATGCACGGGCCAAGCCGATTTTCTGGATCTGGCCCCCAGACAATTTACTGGACACCAACACCGTATCGAGCTTTTTAGGAAGCTGCTTCACATACTCCAGTAAGTCGGCGAAGCTACATGCTTCTTCAAGAAGACCTCTTGTACGCGCATCTTCCTGATTATAGTGAGTGCCTAGGAGCAAATTGTCGGCCAACAGCCTTTCAAACACAAGCGGACGCAGCTCCACAAAACAAACATTTTCCGTAAACCAATCGGGAGACAAAAAGTCGAAGTTGAGCGAGTCCACCAAAAGATCGCCCCCAGTCTTGTCCAAAAACCCCGAAAGAAGCAGAGCAACAGTGGATTTCCCCGACCCGGACTCGCCCACCACGAAGTTCAACCGTGATGACGAAAATACCCCAGTAATATGGTCAATGACATCAACCTCAGTGTTCCTGTATCTGAATGTAAGATTGTGCAAAGCCAAAGACTTGCAAGGGGTTTTCTGGCTGAAACACGAGTATTCGCTGGCTGAAGAATGCAAGGGGGGCATTGCCGTGGGAGCCATATCGAACTCCAAGGTGTCGATGGTGTTAGAACTAGCCTGGGCTTTATTCAAAAGTGCCACAATATCTCCTACCGATGAAATCTCCGTGCCAAAGAGCACACACGCACTAAATGCGGTGATGACATCGCCAAGACCCAATTTTCCTGTCTTGATGAGGTGTTCTCCAAATGCTAGGCCTCCCACGACAACCAAATTGCTCAATAATTTGAGCACTGCGGAGTTTGCGCTAATGGCAAGAGCCATATTGGTATATGCCACGGCAGACGCATCGACAACATGACTAAATTTGACAAGATCGCCAATCTTACCATTTAGAACCCTCACCGTATCTCCACAGACAAAACACCAGTCCAAAATCTTCAGGGCCTGGGCGTTTTTGAGATTTTCTTGGGTGGCGTATTTGGCTGTAAGACTCCCGAACACCCAACTGGAGAGAGCCGAGAGGGGGATCGAGCAGCAGATGATCAAAGTCAACGACCACAGCGACATCATAGCAATGACAAAAAGACAGCTGACCGAGGCAATGGTTTGCACAAATAACCCCAAGTTTTCCGAGATTCCACACCGGATCTCCTCAATGCACCGGAAAATAAGTGTCAACGACCCAATGAGGTTTTCCTTTGTGCTTAGCCATTCAATATCCTTGGTCAAAAGCGATTCAAACAACGTGGACCGGGCATTCTTCAGGGAGTTTTCACCGACAATGAGCCACACAGATATTCCTAACCAAGCAAATACAAGACGGGCCCCTGCAATCCCCATCATGGCAGCAGTGAGTGCCCGTAATTCGTGTAAAAACGAATGGACTGTATTGTATTCTCCGCTTAGAAATCGGGCAAGTCTATCGAAGATCTTGCCGTAAATAATTGTCTGCATCGGCGAAGCAACGGCCGATAAAATGATCAACATGGACCCCAACGCGAGGAGGGGAAGGTCCGAGCGGCTGGCAAAGCGGAAGATTCCGGAGAAATGAGTTTTTTTCGTGCATGTTTCGGGATGAGAAGTCTTTTGAAGCACTAAATCTGTTTTCATAGTTGTTCTGCCAATATGTTTACCGAAATAGGCGATTTGCTCTGACTATTTATTCGGTTTCGCAGCCGCCTCCATGTAGTGACTTTTGTCGGAAGGAATTACCGCATTTGGCGCGTACAATTGGCTCTCGAGAGGGTCGCGATGATTCCGTGCATGTGGCGAAAGATGAAACTGCGGAAAAAGGAAAAAACATCTTATCGGATATGCACCAAGCCAAAGACTTGGAGTCCCGTCCGTGGGTGTGTGTAACCAAGATGAGCTTGTTGGCCGATTTCCACAAATTACTAGAAAAGGGTTCTGGATCAATCCCAATTAGGAAACTTGGGCAATTCACTACGTAGTTTCTTTTTTCGTAAAGATAAGACACAAATTCTCGATCAAGTGATTTGGTAGGAGATTCCTCGGACACGCACTTAGTCAATGATAACGTGTGAATAACTCAAAGTAGCATGTCGGTAAACTTGATGTGATTTCCCAGATTTAGACAGCCTTTAATTCGACAAATCAATATCAATGTTCCCTCGTATCGTGGAGTACGGAACGACTTTTTTTCTTTTTGCTTTCACACACTATCTTGAGTCCCAGAAAACCACAGACACTCCAAAAGTTGGATGGATAAAACCCTGATACGCGCTATTCAAAAATACAGTTGAATATTAGTGTCTTACGAAGTCCAGTCCTCGACCTTTGTCGTGAGATACGCGCTTACAGTTGTTGAATATGAACAAGCGGCAATCTGTTTTCAGTTGATCGCTTGTTCTCTCTCATTTCATGAGTCCCAGGAAATGCCAAAGTGTTGAAAACATCTCAGATACTGAGAATGATCACCTGGGCACTTTTTTCCTCGTAAGTCATTCCCTTGCGGTATCCCATGGTCAAGTTCAGTGAATCAGTTTTGATGAGGCTGAAGCGCTAGAGTTTTATGCACAAACGAGGACTACACCCACACCCGTGTGAAGAAAACGCCAAGCCGTTTCCCTCCTAATAAATATCAAATATTTGCGTCTGATAGTCCAAGTCTGAATTTTCTCCTTTTGGTTTCAGTAGTGACCTCTTTTTTGACGCAATTTTGTTCTCTCGCACCTTTTCAGCAGCTACAGAGGAATTGCCACATCCTACAAGGACAAGGCCCTCGAAAAATAGTTCGAGTTTTTCAAAATCCACATCCAGGTCCGCTAGCTCTATACATAGTCTGACGGGAAATTGTAACATTATCGCACGATGGTCAAAAAGACACTTTGATAGGTAATAGTTCTCCGAGGTTAAAAGGGCCTGGGACGGCTCGAACCCCGGGGTCGATTTCGGCTTCACGAAAAACATGAGATCCATGATTTCCGCGATCAAGGCCTTGATCAAAGGGTGGCTTCGTGGCAACGGTAGAAGCCCACGTGAAGTAAGGATCTTGAGGTATAAGAAATAAACATGCAGCTTCACCACCACGTCGCACCAGGAGTAGCACGTTTGCGTGGGAATGTCGGTATCGATACCATAGGCACATCCCGGTAAAACAATGCGCCCGGAAACGTTGGGGTGTGCCGGGTGCGCGGGGTTCTCCAACAGGATGATGTATTTGTTCGTGGACGAGACCCCAGGCACCACTTTCTGTTTCATTGCCTTATCGATGAGGGCCATGATGTTGCTGATGGCCTCGGGAGACGCCTGGCGGGACTTACCCTCGGCAAACCCCATGTTTAGGTGGCATATGGTGTCCAATATCTCGTAGATGATCTTCATGACCTCGGGTGTTAGCACATTGAACGTGTTAAAGGCACTGTTGGATTTGGACGCCGGAATCATCAACCCCAAGCGTTTGAGGGCATCGATATGGTCCTGGTCCTCGATCATGGCATCGATGTTGCCTGTTATTGCCCAAAGCTCGTCCAAATGGTCGCTTCTGATGGCGTCCACGGGGAGACACATGTTGATGTTCCAGTCATAGCAGAAAAACAACAGTTTTGCAATGACGATGCCGAGAGAGTCGGGCCGGTGGAGAGAGCTCTGGCTTTTGAGATTCTTGTACTTGATGAGGAGCGACCTTGCACTGTTCAAATGGGCAATCCACGAAACGGGTGTCTGAGACGTATCGGACCGGCTCATATCGGAAAAGAGCATGGTGAGAATAAGCACGGTGAGAATCAAACCTTCGATGTGCCAGAGCGACGATTCGTTATTTTTGAGATCGGTGAATGCCCTCACCATAAGCTTCATGCACACACGCGAGTACTTTTTCTGGTTGATTTCGTGCTCGGGGTTTTTTGTGATGGTGAAAAGACAAGACGCACTGAGTGCCATCATGGCATACACCACGAATTTAAGCACCATCAGGTACTCGAGAAGCACGTGCATCACCTTGTCATCGGATTTGTTGGATATAAACGGGAAAAAAAAGATGCACCCCTGGCCAAAAACCAGGTCGTGATAGTATTTCTGCTCCACCGCGGAGAGCTGGTATGTGTCGATAACAATCTGCAAAAGATGAGAGTTGCTAAGTTCTTGGCGGGGGTCCTGCGCCACAGTCTCGGCCATGTAGTTGTTGAAAACGTTCCACGACTGTGCAAGCATCGGGTTGGTGCCGATATCGGTGTTTTGGAGGTAGCCTTCGAGCTCGTTTTCATCGAAAAACACGTTTTTCTTTGGGCTGTCGTTGAGAATGATTTGGGAGTGGAACGGTTTTAAGTCCGTCAACCTCTCGGAAGATGGCGACGCAGTGGGAATGTTCGGCAAAACATTGGTCTCAAAGTCTGCCAATCCATGCACCAAGGTATTTGCGTCGTCAAACACATTCTCAAACAAGAGCATATCCATGTCGCCAGGAAGGGAAGTTTTCGTCGGAACTTCCACGGGGGTCGGTAGAAATTTATCCAGCATTTCCGACACGTCCGGCAGTGACTGGAGATTCATATCCACCAGCACTGGCCGTCCGCCACCAGACCTACGCTTCCTAGGCTTGTTTTTCAGATTGGGGTCGGGGAACACGCATGCGGTATCTACCCGGACGCAATTTCCGCACACCGGGTGCACCTCGTCGCATTTAATTTTGCGCCGTTTACATTCCTGGCACCCGGAGCGGGAATACTGCCGTTTTACTATGGATGGCTTATGGCATAGGGCGTCCATATCTGGGTGTTTGGCACAAGGTTGTGAAGTTGCGGGGCGGCCATGGAGAGTGTGCGGCCGTACATGGCGATATTGTAGGCGCATTGCATTTCGTGCACCAAGTGACGCACTGCGGACCATCATGTACGATAAAGAATATAGGGAAAGTTTTGCCCGGCGAGGACAACGTGGGAAAGATAGAGTAAAGAGTCAAAAAAAAAAAAAAAAAAAAAGAAGATGTACACTGGGTTCAAATTTCGTTATTTCGGGTGGGTGTGTACGTAGGGACTCGTTCAACATAGAAATGCTAGTGCAAGTGTGTGTCATGGTGTGGCCTGGTGAGCCACGTTTGCTGTGGGTTGGAGGCTCATTGAAGTGAGGGTGAAGGAAGAATAACTCCGTGGACGTTGGAGAAATAACAAAAAGAGAAGATTTGCTTAGCTGGTGTGTAAAGGTAATTTTGGTTTCTGTGGGTCATATTTTTGGCCAGCTGGGAAGACTGGAGGTACTGCCTGGGGCTCTGCAATATTCCATAAGAATATGTTTGGAGGGATTGGGGGAATACGGGGTGGACAAGAAAGCACACTTCTGCTCAAAAGAATCGAAATGAAAAACGGCCATTCTCGGGGTTTCCCAGTATATATTGCAAGGTACTTAGAATGTTCGGGCTTAGTGTGTCCATTTGGGTCGTGGAGTGGAGTATCATTATCTTAAACAATGAACCTTGCGAAGTAAGAGTACCCAGTGAGATGTGAGAATTCAAATTACCTTACATTGCAAAAAAACAAAACCATGCTCCCTGCTTATATTGCATATGCTACACGAATATTTCTTCAAGAACGTCTGGAAAACAAAAAATGAATGTGTGGGTATATGCTCACTTATAAATCACCTGAGAAAGCATCAAAAAAGTTATTCGTAAGAGACCTGGAAATGCATGTTTGAGGATCGACCAAATATGTTTGAACCAATGTTTCATCAGTACGAAAACTCTCTTCTACCAGCTTCTACTTGATTTGTTGCTGTGCCTCGGAAGAAAACAAGTGGTTGCGAAATCTTGCACATATGTATTCTTTCCTTGAGCGTACGATTTGCTAGTTCAGGCTAGTGGGAAGTGTTTCCCAGTGAACCACGAAGCCTTCGATAAAAATGTGACAAGAATACATATTGGGTCCCAAACATCTTCAAGGTGTGCTTTTAGCTAATACTACTTTTATCATTCGCAATGAATTGGGGTTGTATTTTGGGAATCTATGAAGTACATGAAATGCAGTGCAAAGCCTGGGATTTCGCTCCGATATCCTTAAAAGAGAATTAAATATGCAACCAATTCCCACATTCGACCCAAATACGACTACAGATGCAATGTAAGGTATTCCTAGACCACCAGGGGTTATAACGGGTGAAGAAATAAGAGATGTATGGTAAACCGAAGACGAATACAACACATGTGTACTTATTCACGGGAAAGAACGTCTTTACCCTAGTGGTGATAGCTCTCGCGTATATAAGGGCAGCAAATATTCGAATTTAAAAGCTGATCCAGCAAATCAAATCAAAAAGAATACCTCCTTCAAGATAATATTTCATGTATAGGAATAAATGACAGCCCGGCACTATGAACAAGGCTGTCATTCCCAAGCCTTAGCTTTACTGGCTGAACATTCGAGAACGCTTCTGATGACCAGAAGTAAATTTCCATGCAAGACACATTCGCCAATAAGTCTAAATTAACTCAGAAACTTCAAGCGTGTGTAAAGGTTAGATGTGAAAAAAGGGAACGTGTGAAATTTCCGAATTTTTTACCTCCCACGTCATATATACACTGTGGAACATTCTCCGAAGCACAAGGATATTTGGAGAGTGGTCAAGACCTTAATATTTGCCCATCTTTCTCTTGAAGTGATACATACTCGTCATTTTCAACGGGTCCGTACAGCGTACCTCCACCAACAAACATGTCTCGAATGTAAGTAAAGTGATTAACAGAAGAGACAGCAAGATTAGAAAATAAAAGTTTAGACACTGAAAAGGACTTATAGTAGGCTTTACACAATACTTCTCCATATACACATCAGGTAATATCACCCAAACATTTACCACACAACTACAGTTGAAACTATCCCCTTTAAAGCCTACACGGATCCAGAAAACGCAATCATTAAAAGCTGCCTTCTTAAAGCTCTTCTAATGGGGCGATCTTTCTCCAGTAAAATGTATATTACTCTCTTTCTGTTTCCATAATATTGTTCCCTTGTCCTCGTCTCTAATATGTAATATTGAAAAATAAATGCATCAATTCTGTTTCGAGCTGCGGCCAGAAAGTGGCAGGCTAAATAAAAGCGTACTGTCCTCTACAACCCGAATGTTCTGCGGTGGCGGGTTTGGCGGCGTTCGGGCCTCCAACAAATTCTGGTCATTCACATGCCCCAGTGAAATTGTTTCTTTGGCTTTTTGATTGTCTGCAGAGTGTTTCTGAGGGAAGTCGCCTAAACCAGACCGACTTCTGTATGTTCCAAACGCAATGTTGGTAATGAAAACACCACCAATAATCAATCCGGAAAATAATATCGACAGCTTCCAGCTTATAGGATGGAGGAATCCATTGACGATATCTGCAAATGTTTCTGCAGTGATCTTCGACTTTCCGATTTGCTGTGGATCACGGTTCATGCATTTTTCCAACGCCATGCATGTTTCTTCAAGAGCAGGTGCCCTAATGTTGGTGCCTTCGTTTGAGCATCGATTCCTATAGAATTGTCTGGAGCATAGAGAGATTTCTTGGATGGCGTCCGCTGTGTACATCTCAACCTTGTGCCTGATATCCACCCGTACAGTTTTGATGAAGATGAATAGTAGGTAGAGGACAACAGACACTATTATCACGTTGAAGAAGAGTTGTAGGTAGAGCAGTAATACATATGGGATTCTCGGATCAAGTGCGGAGCTGGACCAAAACAGAGGTTTTCGTGCATGGTGCAAGTCCTTGGGTTCTTTTTCTTTTGGACATATCTCTTCGTCTTTGGCCCGTTCTAGCTGCATTAGGTCCACGTGAAAATCTTGTTCGGGGGTTTGTTTGTACGACACAACTTCCTTTGTGGGAGAGAAATAAACCTTGTGAGCTCGCGCCTGCTGAAGGTGGGGGTTTCTAGATGCGTCATTGGCTACCGAGTAGTACGACGAGTTGGGTTCGATGGCCGGTTCTCGAGGAATCTCATTGCCTTTATATGTTAACAGGGATTCATTAAACGGGGTATGATGGGCCTTTTTTAGTATGGAATGCAGCGGTTGCCGCGCCGTTGATGCCCCTCCTTCGTACGTAGCCTCATTCGGGTGGCGTTGGGAGTTTATTGGCGTCGACGTCTCGAGTTCGTGGGGTATAAGAATGGGATTTAAAGACCCGAAAGCCAGTGTGGAGGATTCCTGGCTCATGGTTGATTCCTTCGAGTGAAAACCTATGCAGTATTTAGGCCTCGGGCTGTCCTTTTATTTGAATCCAGCTGAAATCCTGTGATTTGGTGCCACCTGAGTGTATGAATATGTATTTTAACCGTGATTGTATGTAGCCCGGGCAGTCTATGTTGTATTTCTATGTGTTATGATATTCGCATCCGCATTCGTAAAAAAAACATCTCACATGCCGATGCGCGAAGGTGCGTTTTGAGTCGTCCGGGGCTTTTGGTTGAGCCGCGTAAGTTACCCAACGAATTATTTAATTGTTTTTTTTTTTTTTTTTTTTGCTTTTTCCGTTAATTTAATTACATGTCCTCCAACAATCTCCGGAATGTCATACAATCCTTCAAGTGCGACCTGCCCGAACCGGTAATTGCGAGCGTCAGATCTGCTGGAGCCACCAAAGTCGCCAAACGGTCACCGACTAAAAGGAAACCCAATAATGCAACCCACGCAAATGCCAAAGCGGTGAACTCCGCCAATATTCTTAAAGACCTCCCACCGTCGATTGTCGCCGACCTCACCGTGGTATTTGTGGGGTTCAATCCGGGGGTGGAATCGTCCAAGCAACAACATCACTATGCACATCCAACGAATTTATTCTGGAAATTGTTCAATGCTCTGGACCTCTTATCTGCGGTGTTGGATTTGCGAGAAACTGACGTTCTGAAGTATGGGGGTGTGTTAAACGATATATATCGGCATGGCCCATGTTCTGCCCGGGCTGAACATGACTTTGACCTCATAAATGTTGGCGTAGGCTTTACCGACTTGGTCCTTCGGTGCACCAAACAGGCTGCGGAACTCTCTCAACAAGAAAAGGCCCAGAATGTGCCTAGATTGCTTGGAGAATTCAATCTTTCAAAAGCCCCGTTTATTGTATTCGTAGGTAAGGGGATTTGGGAAGTTGTGTGTAAGTATCTCGTGCCAAAACATAAGTTGACGCCTTGTAATTTTTCTTGGGGCATCCAAACAGATGCTGAGATTATGCGGAGGTTCACGTCATTCTGCGTGTATCTGCCGAAGGTGTACGTTTTCCCCAACACCTCTGGGTTGGTTGCGCTGATGAAGTACCCAGAAAAGCTTGACTTGTGGAATCTGTTGGTGGCAGATATGCGAGAGTGTGGGGACGGTGGGGAAAGCAGGAAGGGTTAAAGAGGTTGTACATGGTTATAGATGTAGATCTTCAACCCCGGGGTGCAGAGCTTCTAAAGTGACTTTATTGGGGTGTATACAACTTGGGGAAGTATGTTTACTCGAAACGAAAGAGTGAACTTAAGTTTTTTTTTTTCAATTTGATTCGCATAACCTGAACCACATTCTACTCCACCACTTGGGTATATCAGTTGGCCATACCCGTCCTAGACAAGAGATCTTTGCTGAGACTTTTCACATACGAGAATATAGAAATTACATGGAAAAGGGTCCCCCGAAGAAACCTTTCTACTCTCAGGCTCCAAGTGTCCCGGTATCTCAGCTGGAGGTGCCTGTCTCGCAACCTTCAATACTTCGATGTGTTTGAAAGAAGGGTAATATACTTACTAGGACAAAACAGTGCCCACCACCGTCCTCTAAAGCGGCATAGCATATCTATTAGTCTTCGATTTCCCGTTATATACATTTTCGAGAGCCCTTTTATATGTCCTTTTCAAGATATATCATCCTAAACTTTTCAAGTAACTTCAACATACGACCATAGCCGTATTCCACACTCTACATCCACAACATCCACAACAACACAATGACTCCGCTTACCCAGACCATTTTGGTTTTCTATGTACATTTCACCTCCAAACAGCAGCAAAAGCCTCGTCCACTGCGGTATCAAACTTGCTCGTGGTCTCTTCGTTGATGTTCTCGCCAAACTGCCCAAAATGGCTTGTGAAAAGCAAATCAGTAAAGGCCCTTATGCTGGAGCAATGCTTGACACTATAACAGTCTCCAAATCGGAGTTTCTTAAGGGCAGCCTGCTGGATTTCCAAGCATTTGGTGGTTCTAATGATTTCCTCTGAGCACTCGTTGCCGAAAAACAGCCATCCTTGGTAACATGCTACTACGGCTTGCTGAAGCTCTGCGCAATTGATGGTGGCGACCTTCCGCGGGGTTTCGCTATGTTTATACCGGTCGAGTTCACCGTCGTACTCCTTGCTCTGACGCGCTAGAACCTTTTGCACCTGACTTTCTTTGGGATCTTCTTCATGATCAATGAGTCTATAGGAAGGATCGGACTCTTTGAAGAACTCCTTGAGGTTTTCGGGAAGTTCTTTGTCGAGTTCACTGGAACTCTTATCCGCAGAAGTAAAAGGCCACATATTATAATACAGAAGGGACTATAAAGGGAAGGGGAAACTGTATACGGATGCTTCTCGTCTTAATCATCTTCTCTTCCTATAAGCACGAAGCGTAGAGGCATAATGAAGGTGCACGGGTTGCACGCGCATCAGGGCACATGCGGACATAGAAAGTGATTAACTAGCTCTTTTTTTCTATTGCACTTGAGTATAGCCTAAAAGGGGGTTTAAGAATTTTTTTTTGTTGAATTTCTTTGAAAGTAAGTTGGCCTATTGTTGAATAATCTTATACTTGGCGCCATATTAGGTAAGGCATATGGACATCAATTCCACCCACGTCCTCTTTAAAGAGGTTTCCCAGTACGCTTTCCACCAAGCTCTTCCAGAGAAGTCACTTTGGTGTATATTAAAAGAATATATTTTAGTTAGTCCACTTTTCTTCTAGGCCACCGGCTGAGTACATGGTCTCCCATACGAGTACCTGAGTGCATGGTCTCCCATACGAGTACCTGAATAGATGGTCTCACTGAGACTCCCCATCTTAGAGAAAGAAGGGGCCTCAAACTTTCGCCCAAGACATCACTAAGTGGTGTGTTCCTTTTTTGCCAAATGGTAGGACTTTATTGCACTTGTGGACCCCTAAGCTCGTAACGGTAAGACCCCTTTAATCATTGGCCAGATGGTGGTTATGACGGACGAGAAATCACATGGTTGTATTGTATCCATTTCATTATGCCATTCGACCATACAACCACGCACAATAAGCGTCCATTTGTTATGCACTCACAGCTGAAAGGTGATGTGCAAGCCAATTGAGGGGTGTCTTTGGGAGCTCTCGTGGTGCTACCATCCACCTCCAATTGCTTTTATCTTTGAAATGTTCCCGTCAAAAACCCCCTTTTGTCGGTTTCTGCTCCCTATAATGCTTTCTCCGGGGCCTCTGAAGCCCAAGTATCAAGTAAGTAAACGGAGAGTCTGTCCTCTCGCCCTTGATTGTATACGCATGCCATGGGGTTAAATCCTTTCCAATATTCCTTCAAGAAGCCTTCCTATTTCAACATCCAAAATGTTCAACGCTTGGTCATTAGCAGAAACATTTCTGGCTGCACTTAGCGTTTCCCTAGAATGCTCTAGCCTGGATATAATGGTCAATCTCAATCTCATTACTATGGGCGAGAGACGGATGACTTCGGTGGGGCTCATCTTCCAAAAATGGCAGCTGGCATCGTACCCGTCCATCAAAAAGGACACCTGTGTATCGAGACGCTGGAAGAAATCAAAAAACTTAACGTGGAATGCAATATCTGCCGTCAGTCGCGTGGCTAGAGATGGAAACGAGTAGTATGATATCCAGTCATCCAAATCGCCCAATATTTTTACATAGTACTCTTCTTGGCCAAATAAGCATTCGTGGTCCAGAATCAGAAACCATAGAAGATCAATTACGGGCGAAAGGTCGCCTATGAGTTGGCCAAGCGAGTAGGTGACTTGGGATTCCGACTGGTTTTTGATGAATTTCCGCTGGATCTGGAGGAGTTCTCCATCCACATAATTGATGAATTTACTCTGCTGTGCAAGGGTAATTGGTTCATGTTTGGCTCCTTCGTTAAATTGTCTCTGAAGCAACTCAAATGACTCTTCAAAGGGGAGTGTCCACAGCGAAATTGATATATCACGGGACACTAGTTGGGGAGGGGATACACCACGTTGTGCAGAAGGACCCTGGCTTTGGGCATCCTGGCCTGCTGTTTCCATACCATCTGCACCATTACTTGCCATTGACAACGGGGTCTCATTGCGAGTATTAAAGGGTGTATTAAGAGGAGTTTCCCTTGGGGTATTTCCTGTAAATGGGTTTGCCGAATTATCATTATCGTCTTCCAAGCCGGGGTTGAGGTCTAGATCTAACGAGATTGTGCCACTGGGAATATCCACCTCTTCATCGGGTTGAACATGTGCTGGAGTAGGAGGTGTTTCCATGGTTTATGAAGACTGGTAGTGAGAAGGGGTTATATTTTGTATTTCCGTATTCTTTTTTTTTTTTTTTGGAAATATTTTATTCTGTTGTCTTCTTGTTGTATTTCTGAGCGCTTCGGAATAAATTTGGTCAAGACCAAAGAAAGTTCAACGAATTAATGATGGTATCCATATGCTTATACTGTATGGGTTTTTGGTGCATCGCCATTGGGAAGGTGGGGTGGTGGGGGGTCTTGCAGACAAGGTGGGTAGAAGAACTGGCGTTGCTTAATTAGTAGATACCGGGTAATTGATCCGATTGGGGTAAGTGGTAATATCGGGGAAGTCACGGAAGAAATATATGAATAATGAAACGAAAAAAATTCGAAAAAGGGAACAGAGGCATTAACTGTCTTGTGGTTCTGAGATAAGTATGGTTCGTCTCTTATATTAGAGGATATCGAAGGAACAGAAGACAGAGAGTTGTAGGTTTTGCTTTCACAGTTGGCAGTAATTTTATTCACTTCTCGAGAGCAAAATTGTAGTTTTGAATTTTTCACTACTCATCTAATCGGTTACGTTCTATTACTTTTCTCTAGTTTGGAGCTCTGGATGACCCAGGTTGGAGCCGAGTGTTGCGATTCGCGTCCATTGGTACGAAACTGATGGTTCCGAGGTCAGAGAACACCCCAATAATATTTTCGAGAGACCACCTGGTTTGTAAAAATAGTATAGGGTTGTGTTAATTAGCCTACTATTTTTTTTATTTTTGGTGTTTTTGGTGTTTCTGGTGTTTCTGGTGTTTTTCATGGACCTCCTAGAAGGGAAAAACGGCTTTTTTCTATTCTCTTGGGCAAAGCGAGGTGCTCATTACCGAATTGAAGTACAGATAATCATTCCAATTCAGGTGGGAAAATGTACTGGGATTCTCGTCTACATGACAGATCACTAAAAGGTGACTTTCAGGCAAACCGTTGTGTCTGATCATCTAGCTCTCCTTGAGGCCTTACAATGGAAGAATGCCTTTGACAGTGTTCTTAGTGTTCACACATTGAATATATTTCTGGTGTTGGCCCCTGAGTCCGTGTCAGTTAGCTCATCCAACGGTATGTTTTCCGTAGTCAAAAATAGGGGTATTCTACTTGATACCTGCTCAACACCCAGACCTGTGAGGGACCACTTCTACATATTCTCTGACGGCATATTCGGCACCACTTCCTTTGAATTATAGTATTATTCATTAAATTATTTGCGTACTCGTCATGGGGAAAGAGACTAGTTTACCCAAGAGTAAATTAGTGTCTAATTATATCACGTGGCATGCCCTGATTCCGACTACGGTGTTTATGTAGATAAAAGAACGATATAATTCTTTCGAAGCCATCAAACGCGTGAGTAAAACATGGACCGGTTTCAAAACGAAAGGTGAAATGTTGTCTTTTAGTGAGTATTGTGGATATGTTGATCCACTGTCTAGTGGCCCACTTCTTACCACCTACAAGGTTTTTTTTTTTTTTTTTTGGTGGGAAGAATCAATTATTCAAGCGTTCTAAACGGAACAAAACTGCTTCAAACCTACTTTAAAGCGAAAATGCCTCTTCAGTATTTATCCTTATGAGGCGTACTCCTTCTTATCATTTTGATCCACCCCGAATATATACTCACCCTCCAATAGCTTCTGTGTAAAGTTCCCTATGAGAGAGAAGTGAAGTTTCCCCGTACCCTGCCTCGCTTGGTGGTGTCCATGTAGAGTATCGTCGGACACCAAGATAATCAACACCAGCGAACCACCAATTAAACCTACCTCAAGAGGAAAAATAACGTCTTTAAATTCTATTTATCCCATGAATGAGTCTGATTGACCCTCAGAATTAACCTCGCCATAAGTGCAGCGTTTTCATTTGAATGGGTGCAAAATTCTTGTCCATCTTTTTTTAGAGAGTCCTCATATCACAGTCTATTATCAGAAGGTATCAGCACCCCTACAGATGATTAAAAACTATAGGAGCACACCCACTTTATCCACACTAAAGTACTTCACCAAAGGAATAGGTTTATCTGGAATACCCGAAAAGGCAAGAATTTGGGAATTCACACCACCGGAAAAAGAAAAAGAATAACTCTGCTTATTTATGAAGCTGGTGTAGTACATTACCCTCTGGTTCCCTCGCGTTTGCTTCAATACTAATAAATGAGATATGGGGCAGTATTCTCTAAACCACCCCCATCACATATGATAAATAGCCGTGCGAAAATTGCGTATCCCTAACATTTCCAATCCGAAAGCCACCGTCCAAAATTAGTTCCGCATAATCAAAAAATTAAATGCTTTATTCTACTGAACGAATTCACGTATCACCAGAAAAGCAACCCAACCAGAATCTCCTACGCCGTCACGCGGTCGCGAACTTTCTCATACGATGTCTCCGCACTGTGGTCCCGCGAGAAAAAAAAAAAAAAAAAAAAAAAGACCGCAAAAAACACCGCAAAAATATCAACCACAGTCCACCAACTTGCCCGCAAGGACACATTCCACGAGTAAAAGGTTTTTAACAACACAACTTCTGGCATAAAACCAATGATGGAGTTTGGAAATCCTTTCTGGGAAGAAAACCTGTACACCCCTCGTGTCTCCTTTTGATTTGTTCACCCTTGTGAAAATACCCATGGCTGTTTGGGCGGCACACTTGACAAGTCCGATTTGTGCGTGGCCCGGCCCAGACTTTTTCGGAATTATTCAAAGTTAGTGGCTATTTTTTTTTTTTTTTTTTTTTTTTTTTTTGTTGTTTATGGACCTTCTCATCGCCCCCGATATCTCCGAGGCCGATCTTGTGCCGCGCGCACAGTCCTCCAATAAGTCCTATGACGTGCTGCTCCACACATCACCTTATCGGCTTTCTAGAAAAGCAAAAAAAAAAATAAGAAAAGAATGAAACCCGCCACAACACAACTTTTCTTCCTTATATTTACATTTTCCTGAGTTAGATTTTCAGGTTGTTTTTGGTTAGAAAAAAATATCACGTTTGCCAATATTCAGGGGCTACTTTTGATAACTTGTCTTTTATCGATCCTGAAACACCACCACTACCCTTGTCGGTGGATAATACTATACCATCTGCGTCTTCCTGTGTTTGTCTGAGAAGCACAAAAGTTTCTAATTAATAAGCCATCCGCTCGCAACTACAGGAAGCTGGAACCACCGAATTTCGAATATCCAAAATTAGAACAAAAAAAAAATATCCCACCTTCACGTTTGGTGCCTCCAAGATACTTCTCAACAAGATTGAAATTTCTCCCCCAGACTTGCCCCTTAAACTACGTGGTTGTTACTATCGGAAAGAAAGACCAACACACCCATAAACGATGCCTGTGACCCAAACAAGAATAGATCTTAAGCCTACACCTGATGCGGTGATTAAATCCACAAAACCCACCAAACCCGTCCTTAAGCTACATGCTCCTGGATTCCATAGCCCCGCCCCCAGTCCGGTAGACGCCCCAGTCAAACAAGAACGAGTTGAACCACGCGAAAACACCTCCCAATTCCCAATACGGTCCCACCACGTGGACTGTAGGTCACAGTATTCCCATACCGACGCATACAGTGCATTTTTCGCTGGCTCTGCAGCGGCCCATGGCACTGCACGGGTTCCAAGGTTGAACAATACGTATTTACGCCCGAATGCTAAGTTTTTGGGTACTCAGCAGAGTGGCTGTCTGAGCTACGATATAAAAGTGGAAATCAAGACGGTGGACTTGGTGAGTTCCGTGGTGACTGGGTTCTTCCAGATCAGCGGGCTCACCGACGAACATCCTCTCATCACGACGTGTTTCAAGGGCGAAATCATCAATAACCCTCTTCACAGAATGCAATGGGGAGAGGCTCCAGTCGAGCCAAAACGATACTCTTTTGTCACTGAGGAAAACAATTGGTCATCATTCCCTAAAAATGATCTAGAGCACTGGAAAAAGCTCACGGGATGTCCAAGCATATATTCTGAAGAAGACATGCGGGAAAAACTCCGCCTTATCCAGTCCGGTCAGCAGGACTCTCTGTATATCTACATGCGATGGAAGGAGGAGTTTTTGTTGCCAGACTCTCGCGTTAAACTGTTGACAGGTGCCTCGTTTGAAGGCTTCTACTACGTTGTTCTTAATATCGGTGGTGGGCCCAACCAGCCCAATGAGGAGCGACTTACGTCGGACATTCCACCAGGTACAATGAGCGGGCTTTATTTCTACACACAAAGCGAGAAGTTTCAATCTCTTTCTTTGCGGTACGTAGATGACCGGGGCCAGTCTAGTACGTTCGATTTCGCGTAACTTCCATGTGTGGCGGTTTGTTTCTTTTCTAAATTGTGGATCATTTTGGGTAATTTCTTCTTCTTTGTATACTTGCGCAGACAACTGGGGCCTTCTGTGTGGGCCACCGACGTTCTCTGTCCATGTGTTTGGTTTGGTTTTATTTGGTTTATGTACCGTTTTTTTTTTCCTTTTGTTTATTCTAATAAACATGCATATCGTGGGCATCCCTCCTCAAGTAACATCCGGTATATTTATCACTCTTTTAAGTCTCTGTGGGCATAGATTTTAGCAGTGTATGGCTCTTCGAAAAGCAAAGCCACGCGATACATGACATAGACGAAGGCAGAAACCAAGATTCCAGTGGGTTTTCCGTACCATAAGGCAGTACCCAAGAAACAAAGAGTCAGGCCGTTGTACATAGGGTTATCGTTGATGTTGAAAGGAAAAGAAGTGACTCTATCCTTCATTAAGATGCCAAAATAGTCCCCCAAATATGTGCCAGTGACACCCAAGGCCCACATCGAAGAGAGCACGAGCACATTTCCAAAAGCAAATGTTGCAACAGCCAATGCTCTGACTAAACTAGATTCAACTAGAGGCTCGTATGTAGGCTGGGCCAATAAAGCTTTATGATAAACATGGTCACGGAAAATACCCAACGAGAAGATGGTGAATGCTAGTAAGTAGCATCCTCTATATGCACCGCCGACGGCCCGTGATAAGAAGTGTGTTTTATGTTGAAGTCGGGCGACGATATTCCAGAATACCGGGTTGAACAAGATGGTTGCAAGCGCAAACTGGAGTTCGGGTGTGTTGTTGACGTAATCCTGGTGGTGATGGATAAGGTGCAAGAGGTCTGCTTGTTTCATCTGAGGTTAGTATGCAATAAGGAGAGACAAAGAGATTACATTGAGCTGCATGGACTTCGGTGTGGTTGCTTTTTTTTTTTCCCTTTGGGTACCGTTCCGTTCCTCCGCTCGATGTTTTTTTATTCAAAGTCTTACTATTTTTCACATTTTGCCTTTTTTTTTTTTCCTTATTGAGATTGCACGTTTCATCGTGAAACACATGGAGTGCGCATGTATGGGCAAAATGGGGAACACCTCCGAACGAAGCGACGGGGTTTGGCGTTATGCACAGAGTAAAAAAAGTTACAACCAAAGGGACAGAAAAAAACACCACACAGCAGAAGCCAATTGATTGTTTGAGATTTGTTTCAGACTGTCACAATATGAAACATACATACTTTTCTTTAATTCCAAAGGTCGTTTTGGGTGGCAAAAAAAAGATTGGAAAGAAGAAGTTGGTTCCAAAGCACGCCATCTATATACGCGCGAGGTCGCCCGGCCCGGGGAAATTTCGCATGTGAAAACGCCCCTGTCACGTGCTCTCCCCCAACATTAATGAGTTTGCCGTGTGTGAAGAAAAAGAGCCCAATTTTAATGAGTAACGGGAGAAATTGATTGGATTTTCTATTTTTTACTGGGAAAGGAATTGCCCAGCGGAAATTACCGGGGTCTTTATATGATAAACCACTACACTAAGCTACACTGTACTGGAACGGTATCATGTTTATAATGATGAAGATTTACCACATGAAGTTAAGGATATTTTTCTGGGGTTTGTGTCCCTTGATTTTATTTTTGAATTGGTTTTTTTTTTTTTTTTAAATCACCCCTTTCACCATGCTCTTATTTTTCTCCTTTATTGAAGGGATTTGTATTGGGGAATGCTTGATGATGTCGCGAGTAGAATTTCCAGGGAATTACTATGGGACCGAAAAAATGCATGCGGATATTCCGGTGAATACATGAGTGTTGGTGAGATAAAGAAATATATGGCCAGAATAAATCAACAACACGCAAGAAGAACAAGTGGGCCATAGAAGATGAAATTTGCCCCTTTGAGGTAAAGCCAACAACAACCCCAAATAATCATTTTCAGGAATGGCGGTAATTCTACGGTGGCAGTAGATCTAGTAAGACCCATTTTCTCAACCACCGAGTGAGGCCGAGCTCACCAGCTCCTCTATCAATGTACATTTTTTAGCATGTTGTTGGGACCTCGAAATCAACGGCTTGAAAAGAACTTTCTCTTTTTCAAAAGCCAAGGGTGGAATTTGAGGGAAATCTTCTGAAAACGGATCCACGATATTTGAGAGCCACCCATACTATTTATCGAAAGCTGGCTTTTCCAAAAGCTAGCATGGAGTTGCTGGCACCTTTTTCAATACTGATCCTCGGATACGTCATCCAGCAGCCCTTTTACACCGACAAATTTCCCTGCTGGAGTAGATGAACTACTATATAGGCCTAGCTCATACCGCTCATATTCCGATTAATTCAAGCTGTTTTTACATGCTGATATTCACTTTTTAACACCAAGGCACTTCTTGGAAATGATACCAGGACAGCCGCGTCGGTGATTTCCGTTCACAGCAGTAACCTTCGACTGTAGTCCTTCTCAATTGACACTCCTCTTGAATTCCACTCAAACGTAGTGCTCTTGTATTATGTGCTGTATTTAAGCCTAATTCATAGAGAAAGCCAATAACCCCATGGAAGAAAGCGGACGGGTTTTACTTATTGCAGTTTTTTCTGGAATGTGATTTTATTGCCTTTTCTTGGACATACTATTTGCAATTTATACGAGGTAGTCACTTAGAAGTACCCCTTTGAAGTATATACATAATGCAACGGCACCGTCAATTAAGCTATTCTAATTTCACTACGAGAAAGAGCAAATCATCCTCACACTGCAAAGAGTTGTACAATGTACTGACCAAATCTCTGTTCACTTGACGACTAGCCCTGAGTAATCCGATCATTATCAGAGTATCAGAGTGAAATTTGGCATATTTATGGAAAATTTATACCTGTGCCGGGTTTCGACGTGCAATAGCAGTCTAGCAGATTGCGGGACCGGAATGGTGAGAATTTGACAACTATAACCTTATCCCGTGTAAGAATACCATGAGAACCCAAAAAGCGGAAATGTGCTTCTATGGAGTTTATAATTATTGTGGTTCTACGGATAAGAAGAGAATCACAAGCATATAAAGAGATGAACACCCTTTCCCCAGATGATTGCCTGGTTTGCTCATTTTAGATAAAATTCAGGTATACATGCGGACCACGATACTTTAATACTTTTTCCTGCTTCGACACAACTCAGAATTCATATAGCATGAAGCAGTGAATCGTTCGAATTATTGAGATGGAATTATTTTCCACACAAATATTAGTATATCTAAAATACGCAGCTGAACCAATATAGCATGCCAAAAATCATTAAAAACGCTTTTGATAAATACCTAGACATTCTCCTTCTGCTTACAGCACCTCCCTCATCAATGCCGTGATGGTGAGTTCGGCCTCTACAATATGGTTTTCAAACATCTTCCGCATATCGGAAATATCCTGCCAAAGACGAAGTACTTTATCTGCATAGCCAGCAACACCAACATCCGGGTGTCCATGAGAGTCGTGGAGTGCCAAGCCCCTGACATTTAGTTCGGTCATTTTGAATGCCAACCGGTTTCCGGGTCCACTGATGATATTGTACGTTTGCAAATGCTCTATAGAGTCCTCCATGACATGAAACATGTGCTTTGCAAACGCAAGTTGGTCCAAGATGGGTCTAGTAAGAGGCCGCATATGTATGAAGAAATTGATATCGGAGAGTTCATCCCTCAATGAAGGGAGTTGGCGTTCAAACTCAAAAACATCAAAGCTGGTTTCATTGACAAATGATTTCAATTGTTGAAGAAACCGTGTGATTTCATTGTCTTCGTGTGGCATCCGACCTTCGTTTATTGGGCTTTGCGGTTTTTGGGCTCCAACAATTTGGAGTTCTTCTTTGGGTTCGTCTCCTCCATTGCCCTTCACCTGGCTGTGTTCATATTCCGTAGTGTTAACTTGTGCATGTGAAATACCCACTGTAATGTTTTCGCCTTTTAGAATTTCACCTGTCCCTGATTTTGAGTCTGTTTGTTCTTCCATGTATCTACATACACTGTTGCCATCTGCCAATTCAATCTCCCTCGAAGTATTTCCTCGATTGTTTTGCCCAAGCTGATTCATCGGCCGTGACTCCCATCCTACGCCCTGATCACCTTCCCCACTTTCTCTTTTAGGACGGGCTACCACCATTGAAGAAAACATTGCGGTCACTAACCAGGCAAATGAGACTCTCATATTTGTTGGACTGCGAATTTCCAAAAATGAGAAAAAAAATATTTTGGTCTTTTGTATGACCAAAGCCCTTTTTAATAGGATATGGGGTTTTTTCTGACTCTTCCAAGGAAGGCCTAGAGTCGCTCTTGCCCGTACCGGCCTGTATTACTACCGGAATTTGCCCATATGTAACCCTCTTTTTTCTTCGGGTAGGCTGTGCCTGGTGCGGATTCTATTGTATTTCCCACCACTCTGGTCACACCATATGATAAAGAGGCAAGGTGCATAAACAGCTCTCAATAAAAGAGTAAATGAAA
Source organism: Metschnikowia sp. JCM 33374 (assembly GCA_005406065.1). Classification (NCBI taxonomy): domain Eukaryota; kingdom Fungi; phylum Ascomycota; class Pichiomycetes; order Serinales; family Metschnikowiaceae; genus Metschnikowia; species Metschnikowia sp. JCM 33374. The sequence goes on from BIMT01000148.1 coordinate 70,165, forward strand.
TCTGATACGAATAATGAAATTATTACACGTGGTACTTTAGGGTGGAGTCCACGCTTGATGATGTTGGTACATTATATAAGTTCCTTACTCAAAAGTTACCTGGACAGGGAATGTTTTTAACTTCTCCTCTTTTTCAAACTTTGAGAGGTATAGTCCTGGAATTTGGTGAACGTGGAGTTAGCCTTTTTTTAATTCAAATAATGTTCTGAGATCTCTATTAGAGTGTTACACTTTCCCAAATGTTTACATCGATCCAGTTGAGCTTGACCTGTGTGGATATTATGGGGCATTCTTAGGTATGCGAATCAATTATTAAAGTAGCCTAAACAGGAAAAATTTGTGAATTCATTAATTTTACTTCTTTTCGTTTATTGTTCTTCAAATGCAGGTTTTGTGAAGGGGCTCCATAGAAACTGTGCTAGTTCCACACACCATAATAGGAATAAATAGTCCTAAACGGGATCAACAGATATGGATGCTGGGCTCTTGTATTTTGTTAATGCAAAGTTTTCGTTTTTAGTGTTTTCTAAAATTGCAGCTTCTATAACCCCAATACTTTCTGTATAAAAACTTAGCAATGTTTCAGGGCCCGAAAGAGAAGTTTATCAAAACATTCCAATTTTCCACCTTAAATGTGCGCGAGAAATTTCACCTTGGCTAATATAGTGGAAGGAAACGAAACCACCTCAAGATGGGGAGAAATACCGCAGGGACTTCAGACTTCCAAAGATTGAATTTCTAAAGGAAAAGCAAAATACAGAAGTGTGTTTAAAACCGATTTTGGATGATAAGAAAACATTTATGGCACTAACACATAATAATAACACCGTCACACCGAGGTATATCTCATTTCTTGTATTTGAACCACATTAGAAGTTCACCGAGCTGATTTTCCTGAACTCAACCTAAAAACCATTAATTCCCATTTAAAGAACATTACCCTTATTACTACTTCTTCTGACTGCAACTACACTTTCTCTCGTGTTCCTATTGATAGTGATATAAAAGGCATGTTTCGCAACCAAAATCCATCTGAGAATCTCTGGTTATACTAAATTCGTACACCACCTAAAGCACTAAAAATCCCTACTTGAAGAATTCCATTGATCATTCAACCCCACTCATCTGAACGAAATCTGCGCCAATAACCTTTCAATTGTGGATTTCGCTAAACTGCCCTGGGACACGAAAAGAGCCTGCATCCCCCGTGGCACCTTGGGTATTTTCCTGAACTCTTCTCGCCAAGCGTACAAATTTCGATAGAGGAGGTGAAGTTTCTCCGTCTGCATATCGGTACGGATGTCAAGGTCACCATAAGAGTTCTGTAATGTCAACACCTGAACATTTAGATCAATCATGTTGTAGAGCAAGTCTGCCCCGGGAATATCCGATCGGTTATACCGTTTCAACCGTTCAGTTGAGTCGACCATAAATTGGAACATATGTCTTGCAAATGCAAGCTGACTGGCCAGTCCCTCGTAGTTGATCTCGGTTTCGGCCAAGAAATCTAGATCGGAAATCACTTCTCTGAAGTGCTCAATATGGCTCTCGAAGTCACGATAATCAAAGTCTGTTTCGGAAACAAACGCTTTCAACCGTTCAACAAACCCGTACAATATGTTTCGAAAAGTGTGTCCTTCAATCTCGCCTTCGACCCGACGCGTGTGCTGATCATATACATGCTCATGGTCGTATCCACGCTTATATTCAATTCCATGTGCATATGTTTCGGAGGTTCCGTGGTCTTTTATAGAGCCATACTTAAGTAGTGCCTCAGTCGTGGCTTTCGAAATATTTAAGGGGATGTTCACTCGCGGTTGGATACCTTTACCAATACTTGGGGAAGCAGAAAATAAAAACCAAAACAGTGCAGAAACAACCAAAGATCCGATTTTCATCTTTTGCAGAGGTTTAAAAAACGAAAGCAGCGAAACGCATTAAACGCAACATTGTCTTTTATATTGCCATAAAACACAAATTCAGGCCAAGTTAACTTTCAAGCGCCCTAAAGAAATCTTTGAACTGGTTTTGTAGTAAAAAAAACATTTGTTACGGTACTACAGAAGGCTATGCTAGGGTGAATGATTATCCCCCAATACTATTATCCAGAAAATGAAGAAAACATATATTGCAAATTCCATGTCTGGTAATATTCAAGAAAATATGACAGCGGTGGTTTATCTGGGAAGGAAATTCCAAAATTCCACGTGTTCCTTTTTAATTCCCCATGAAATTTTCAGCTGTCTTGCTGAAGTCATATAAGATTCTGAAACGGGGCAATTCAATTCTTGCAATGAGTATTTTCAGCTTAATTGCAATTCTTTGAAAGTATTTTTATGGCTCTCACTTTCTGTACTTATTGTTTTAGCCCCACTTAATCAATTTCATAATTATTCCGTATTTTTACTTCACTTTAGCTCGCCCACTATCTAATATCATTATTATGAATGGTCCAAACCATTGTGGCGTATTACTGGGTCACTTCAATAGAAGAAGGGATTATTTTTCGTTTTGGCAAGCGTATTAAATATTGCCAGTCTTTGTCTACCTGAAATGGGAAGATATTCTTTAAAACTTGGATACCAAGAAATCTGCATTATGAAAGTATTCAGGTTTCTTTCGCCGGATCATTTTTCAAAGCTGATTTCTTGATATTGTATTTTAATGGGATCTCTGCTTTCTGGAAATTTGACTTATTAATTTAGAAGAAATCAATGGTGGTAAATTGTGTTGCTAGATCTTCGTATCGTGATTTACCTCGTTTCGTGTTCCATTCACTTATCCTTTATCAAATTTCCACCATTTTTGCGACAACCGACTCGAGTAATGACATTTCAGATACCCCAGACCACGTTCTATAAGAGTGAACTGGCATACAAACTTTTACTAAATGAAGTGAACTGAGGGAGGTATGACTCTCCTTAGAGACCACATTGAGGGAAATTTGTCTAAAAAAGAACAAAATTCTTTCATTTGGGACATTATCAAAAACAAAAATAGCGTAAAGAGAACAGGGCCTTCAATATTGCCATGTAAAGGAGACGCAAAGTGTTTGAATAAGTATTTTTGAATAGCAGAAATCTTCGTGATTCAAACCGTGGATTTTTCCTCAGGTAAATACAATACCATACCCTGAAGGACTAGGTTGACTTGAAAAAAGAAAATATGGTTTTCAGATTCGCCTATTTAGTCATCAACACCGTACTACAATCATATGAAGCCCTAACCAATGGAATGTGTAAGTGCAGCGGTGGCTCTATTCGTCTTCCGATATGAAAAGGCTAATTCTATTTCCTTTGCATACCTTTTCCGAATCAAGGCTGAAATTCTGACTCCCCATTTCCTCAAGGATCTTTTCTAACTCTGCATACGCCTTTTCGTGCTTACTTTTGTCGTTTTCGTAGTCATTGTTTCCTTCTTGGTAACCATTTTTCCCCTCTTTCAAGTGGCTCGCCAACTCTTCAAGAATCCTATCTAACTGACCAAACTCCTGATTGAAAACCTTCTTCTCAATTTCATTTGCGGACCCCACACTGAGAAATGCCTTTCTGAAGATCTCTGCCTGTTTCATCAGACGTTCGACCGTTGCTGCATACTCTGGGATCCAAGTTGCAGGAGCACCACGGTCATCGAAGAAAGCAAAAAGGCTGACTTTCAAATAGATGCCCATTTTGAGCCAGTGGGTGGCGGGACTTTGATCATTGCAACAACGCAAGTCAATTGCTGAATTTCGCATTGTCACAATCAAGTATTTAGCAAACATAAGTTTAGAAGAAATTCTGTTCTTGGCTGTTTGGTCAGACACTTTTGCAGCCAAGTCTTCGACTTCAGAAACTAGTTTTCGAAACAGTCGAACGCTTTTATTGTAACCCGAGTAGTCGAAAACTGGGCCTGATGATTTTTTTTCCACGAAATACTTCAACTGTGTAAACATATCATCCAATACTTTATCTGCTTTCGCAGCAGGATCATGGACTTCGTCTCTCCTTGCCCAGCTTGTGATTTTTTGTGTTGCTTTCTTGTCCAATCCCAAAGTCATTGCACCATTCTGGTCATTATCCAAAACATTAGTCACGGTAGTGATTTCACCAAGATGATCTTTTTGGCCAATGTTATTCCTTATTGCCGGAGCAGCAGCGACCATTGCGGACAACAATGAGACTGCAATCAAAGAAAACTCGAGTCTCATTTTTGAATCTTAAAGAAATAGTTGGGTGTAGGAAAAGAAAGAATGTGGGTGTTTTTCAGGGGATTGAAGTGGCTTTTATGGGAACTCCATTTTCACAGTGAAGGTAGAGAAGTCCAAGAAAAAAAAAACTTATATTGTCAAGAATATATCTATTTCCAGTTTTGAAGTCCCAAGATCATAAGGAAAAATGCAAGACATATTTGCTCCGTTTACCCAAGTGGTATATTATTCAGCTGACACATACAAGAACAATGGTTCTGAATAAGAAAGTTGCCCGGCCTTAGCAAGATTTAGTGGGAGATTTCTTTCTGGGCTGAACATTTTTGAAGCACCATTGATGCTTCTCTATATACGTAATCCAAGCGTATAACCCAGGCCCTTGAGTATACACCAGACTAAATGGTGAATATAATTTTATAGGTGAAAACCGAAACGGTGAAAAGAAAGTATTCTCAAAGCCCATTAATTTCTTAAAACCGTGCAAACAATGGCAGTTTCACGTGACATAAGACCCCCATGTCGATTCGGACAAATGTTCTATTGTCTTTTCAGCAGGGATATTCCTCTTGCAGAAATAACCCCAGTGCGTCTCTTTGCCAAGAACCAGCCTATTTTCTAATTTTGTCCCATTTTCTCTTTCTGCATAAGTGTCAAAGAGAAACACGTGTCGTCCAAAGTAGACGCGTCCAAAGTAGACGTGTTTGAATTGCGGTTGCTTCCGAAAAGGCCCAATAGAGAATTGAAGAGGCCGCGAAAGAATTATTAAACGTAGTTCCAAGAGGATCGACGCTCCAATTTGGTGGAGAATAAATCGCTGTTTTATTTTGTAAAGCTTTTGGACGAAGACCTTAAATTAATATTTATCTGACTAATGCGTTTAAAATAGTCTCAAGCCTTTTTTAAATATTTTCATTAAAACGGAGTTTTTCATATTAGGGATGCAAAAATTGCGAAATACACACATCACTTAGCTTTCTATAATTCTACAATATTTTTTTGTTCGGTTTTTCCTTTGATCGACATATATTAACCCGTATTTATATTTCTGTTTTCTCTGGCTTAGTCAATCGACTTACAAAGCCAACAACGCACCGGCAGCCAAAGCAACCGCTCCAATGGCGTATTGCTTGTTGGCCGCGTCGTGGTAAGTGGAAACGTTGGCGGACGCAGTCCAGTTGGAGGAGGAAACAAGCGAAGAGCTGTGGGCTGGGCAGTCAGTCACCGAAGGCCCACAATCGGTGATGGTCACCATAGTGGAGTGAAGGTCAGTTTCGGTGATGGTGGAAGCAGCAGAGGCTACAGCAGCGAGAATAGCGAAGGTGGAGAATTGCATTGTAACGAAAGACTGGTGGTTGGAGATGTGCAGATGATGATAAAAAATTAGTGAATGTGGGAAATACCGGTAGTTTATATATGTTTTACAAGAAGACACAGGACCATTTGCGTCGTTGTTTTTTTTTTGTTTGTTTTTTTTTCTTTTTTTCTTTTTTCTGTTGTTTGTTTGTTTCTTTTGATTTTGCAATGGCTGCGATCATGTGATGTACACGAGATAGACCCGGTTTAATTTGGTGCAGTCTAGAATTCGCTAGTTATTCTTTGTCGTTATTGTGGTTCTTGTATGGTAGCCGGGTCCAATTCAACGGGAGTTGGCATAAAAACATTCTAACACAACAGGCCGGGTTTTATTATAGGCCCATAGACCGGAACCATGCCGTACTCTTATTCTAATTTTAGTCCTACTAAGTTTACTTCACATTTTAATTCTAAATATACTTCCGAACCATTTGTTTCCTTGTATGCGTATAGCCTTTCGGGAATATGTTGTTATTCGCCAGTTTATCAAACAGGTTTGTTTTCTGTTGCGTATAAATCAAGGGGGAAAAGGCCACAGTGAACCACCGTCCAAAAGTCACTTTTCTAGGTATTTTTCCGGTAAAGTAAACTTTAGACTAGGGAGGTTTTGGGGGAAGCTTTCATAGGCGCCTCACATATGTCACGTTGCACTATGGTTTCTGTATTAACCAGTCGTGTATCCGGCTCCTGTGTGAATCACTTCTTTTAGCAAAGTTCGTGTTTTCAAGGCGACGACAAAAAGTCTGTATTTACATAGAGATCACAAGGTGAGCTTTTATAAAGGATTTCTTACAAATGTCAGGCCTTCTTCTGGTACTCGAATAATGGCTCTTTACTTAATTATTAAGCAGAATTATTTGGAATCATCACAATACCCACATAACGCATTCTTGCTAGCTGTTTCAACTGTTTTGATCCACTTAATTCCTTTGTATGTAAAGAGGTAGAGTACACCCCTTTAGTTTGTTTGTATTATTTAAAAAAAACATCTACGATTTGAAGAACGTTGTCAAAGTGAAATAAAAAAATACCTAAACGAAGTATTTGGCAGCCTTCTGACTACCTCGCACTGGAATTTCCTTCTGGGTATATTCTCCACCATACAAGACTTCAATGCACGGCTGCTTGATGTATTATTTTCCAAATTTAATTATTGTAACGGAACATATACATAGCATGCTATTTGTGGAAACTCGGGAATCAGTTTGGCAGGTAATTATTTGTGGACGTCTCTCCAACTAGAAGCCCCACCTTAATGACGCGACCCATCCCATTTCTAGGGTTGAATAAGGGATCACACAAAATAGTTTTAGATAGTAGGTATACGCTGCCAGGGAAATGGATATAGATTCATCCTGAAAGCCCCTCCAAAGCGAAAATATTATTTGTGTTAAGGAACTCTTCCCGGAGTGTTTGTGTATATTAATGTTAACTTAAATTAGCTTGGGCTCCTTGTCTCTTGAATACTGCTATGCACTTTTGAGAAATGATAGTAGTCGTTCACCATTTTTAATTTGGCCAAAGCAAGGGGATCTCAGTTAAAAATATGAAAAGAATAGTATGGTTATCATGCAACCAGGGCTGAGCCAGCTTATTGCCACCGATGTGGACAGCAAGACAAGCTCTGTTCGGACAGATTATTCTGCAAACAGGGCACCCCAAAAACACCAAATTCGCCATATTGAAAACACACTTGACAAAATGGCTTCAGTCATGGGCCAACTGCTTTGGGAACCTGGGCAGCATGCAGTGTGTAGAGAAAGTGGGTGGTGCCAAAAGGGGGAAAGTAAATTGATAAATGCTTGAGGACCGAAACATACCCCACAAACTAGATGACGGTACGAAGACTTAAAGAAGAATTTTCTTTTCCTAAACTTACACTTCTGTGTGTCCATATTTTTTTTTTTCTTTTCTTTTTTGACTTTCTGAAAGGTGACCGAGGGTGCTTGGGCAGATTTGTTTCAAAATTAATTCAGACATCCAAAAATGTTCCAATTTGGCTGTTTCACACTGGTTTTGTCCTTTTGATATATTGTTTCGATTTTGCTGAAACTTTATAAGCCAGTAAATAGCTATTCATTATGGAAATTTTCCATTGAAGGAAGAAATATATCTTGTCTTGTTCCAAACTGATTTGCTCTTTTTTGCTCTTTTTTAGAAACCAAATTAGATTATCATCCTTTGGAAAATCATACGTGGTTTTCTGAAACTTAGACCCTACGATACAACGTGTAAGGACCATTGGATTTAATACTAGGAATAAGACATTTTCTTAGAACGCAATACAACACGAACTTTCTGAGTAGACGTTTTCATAAATCCTCAAAAGGTACTCATCAAGAATAGGCACCCAAAAGAATCAATATGGCTTTCGAATTCATCAAATGAATAAACATATAGACTTCATTTGTGTGGTGGTGCTGGTACAAACCACGGAGAAAACCTTTCTAACCCTGCATCCAGAAGATACCCTGCCACCAGATTTTTAGGCAATGACCTTGAAAGTCCCTAATAAGCTTATTTAATTTTGGGTGAAATAACGTTCTCAAAAAGGCCTCTTGGGGTGTTAGATTAATAGACTCCACGCAATCGGTGTGTTCAATTCCTGCGACTGTGACCCACAGAATTGAATCAGTATGAAAATTTCAGAACTTCAAAACACGTATATACTAAGGACAATTGTATAACTGGTGTATGGTAAGCAATGCACCTACTTCAACACCACGTAATGGTCAACATAGACTGGGGTCACGGGGGTAAAGTCGGGTGCTCAAATGACCCCTAGTTGATGTACTGATCTGCTTCCACTTGTTTATGCTGAAAGCCTACAAAATTATTTCTGGGTCTCAGTCAATGCTAAAAGAAGCTTTGGGACATTTTCTGGGCCTCAACATTCGACTGGCCCCATGCGAAGGTTGCAATTTTCCTGCACCCATCGCTTCCCCACGCCTCCAGTATCCCATCAGCTACCCCATTCAAAAGCCCTCTCTAAACCGTTACAAGTCCAAAATTAGCTCCCTGTTCCCCCATTCTGCGCCAACAATACAACCCTCGTCTTTTACAGACCAAAAAACAACAACAATCCATATTTTCCTGGCCTATTTGAACTCCGAACTCCGTGGTGTGCATATACCCCCGGCCCAGTCCAGTGCACCACCTGGGTCCACACTATGCCAACCGTATCAACTGTCGCGAACCCTAAATCACCCAGGTCCTACTAAAGTCTACTAAAGTCAACTGAAGTCTTTGACTATACCACACGTGTAAGTTCTTTCGCTGCACTGCCAAAATGAGACACAGAATCTCGTACGTCCATGCGCAGAAACATGAAAAGCCTATTCGGGCGGTGAATGCTTCATATGTCGAGGTGGACCCAGGCGTTTCCGTTGCTCGAGAAGATAAGTATACGTTGGACGTCGATCGTCTCACGCATGTGAGTGCGCTCCGTATCCACATAGAAAATGGTGGAAATAGATACCAGTCAGAAGGGGGTGCTGCGAATTCTGAAAACTCTGAAAACTCTGAAAATTTTGAAAATTCTGAAAATTCTAAAAAGTCTGAAAAGTCTGCAAACGGTGTCTTCGAAAACACCTCGCCGTTCTCTTATAATTACCAAGCCGGTGTCCATGTCTATGCGGTCCCTTCAACCAACACCAGGATCGAGGATAAAGACGTGTTCTACGCACAAGTAAACAGCGTGCTTCTGCAGGTGTTGAATATCACCGTTGCACCCGAACAATGGGTGCGTTCCTTAAACTCGTTCTACTTCCACACATCCGAGGCATTAGAAGCAAACCTCGCCGCCATTCCTCGGTTATGCGAATCACTGCCACTGGTGCAATTGCAATTCGACGCTCTTGATTACTACTACTCCGATGCGAAGTTGCTGCTCACCACCCTCGACCGTGCGCTGCGCGACTTATCGGTCAAGGCTGCGGGCCTGGAAGCATATACGGAAGTGGGCATTTTCCACATCATGCCGCAGTCTTCTCGCGACGACCTCATGTTATCGGGGGCACGTGTGATTATGAACGAGGAGACGGACGATCGGCACGGGCAATTGGAAGAAACGACGACTGAAGAAGATGCGCTGGCTGCGTCTCGGTCCGTCCATAAGACCATGTTCCATATAAAACCCCGCCATAGACACTTGGACTCCAGGTCTTCGTTTCTGGTGCGTGCGAACGGCCTCCACCCTGTAATCACCGTCGGAAACATTCCTCCGCCGCCCTCAGACGACGATGTTGCCAACTGTAAAGCTTTCACCTACCTCACTTTGGAGAAGTCCGTGTTCTTGGACCCGTATCAGGTACCGGATGTGCTCGAAATCGTAACCAACTTTGGTCCCACCAATTTAGAATTGCCCGAGTACTCTGTTCCGGAATGGGGCAACGAGATCTTGATGGAGGTGGCAGAAAACACCCTGGGTCCTGTGGAACTCACGCTTCATTCCCGGTACCAGCTCCCAGACGCCGCCCACACTCACACTCAAGTGCGTATGGACCACCCGGTACTTTTCTATGCGTGTGACGTGACCAGTGATGGGTTTCTCTTGAAAAACTCGCCTTTCGACACCAAAAAGCCCATTGGTGGCTCCTTCGAGAAGTTTTTCACCGAAGATACCGTGTTCTACCATTTCCTGGATAGAGGCTCCAGTGAGGTATCGGTCCCCAATGCCTCGGGTGATGCCAACACGGTCAACCTTGTGACATTGGTATCTTTGCTTGTTGGTGTGCTTATGATCTTGTTCAAGGTGTATAAGAGGATAGTAAGCGGCCCCACCGCAGTCTCTTCGGCCAAGAAAAGTGATTAGAGGGGGGTCTTTGAGGCTACTCATGATGATGCAAACTCAAAATGAAAAAGAATTGGGACTACCTGACCTTGCCTGAAAAGTCATAAGTTGTGCTTGTTGTTCCGGTGATTACACTTGAAAAGACAAGCTACCTAAAATGAATCTCCATCTGATCTGTCCAATCAAACAAACGCTTTCTTGCTCATGGTGGTGGATGATTCTAGTGATCAAAAAGCCACACTCCAGGGCCTTTAATCGAAACCCGTAGAGACGTCGTGAATGACCTATTTTATAGTGCCTCCTGATACTTTTGGCAGAGAAAAGCCTTCCCTGGGGCTTCCAAAATTTAGCAATTTCCAAGAACAAGTTTTACACAAGAGATTTGAAAGGTATCGTAATCCCTGCAGTTGGTAATCAACATTGAGCATATCCTGTCTTTGAGAGGTTTGAAATACAAGCTGGTTCATTCTCTTGAAGTGATTTTCCAACCATCTAAACACCTTGGGCCGGCTGAAGTGTTCACTTCACCTTTTCCTGGAGTAGTTATTATGGTGCTACTCAGCTGTTTCTACACTTTGGAATGTTTTCGAAACCTAAACCATTTATATGAAGTGTGGTGAGAAAGTAATACTATATTGGTGTCGGGAGGCAAGAAAGGTGGACATATAGAACAGCTATGTTGGGCCTAGGGCTACATCGTTTGAAATGGTGCCTAAATTCAAGTTCGTAAATGTACCTCCAAGATGGTTGATTTGGTGATGAAGTGGTTGCTGAATTCAGCAAAAACTGAGATACCGAGAAGACCTCGCAAAGTCAATGAGGAATTTGTGAGGGTGGTGAGAGGGTCAAGACGATAATCTTAGGGTGCCAAGACGGCGGATCTTCTTCCATTCAAGCATCATCAAAATCGGTCCTCTTAGCAAAGGCACTAACCATCATTCCTCTATCTCGAGAAGTGTGAAAGGATTTATTCCTGAACGATCCAGCTGGTGAAAAGAATGATTGTTTTTATGGGTAATTCTATCGCAGAGTATTGAAATGGAAGATCAAAAGATATAGCTCGAGATGGCAAGTTTGCCGGTATCAGTGTCGCACATACTAATACTTTCGGGTTAACCTTCTTCAAAAGCCGAAACCTAAAAATGTGGCCCTACATAAAGGATTTCGTGGAAACCTTCTGTTCTTGAAAACACATGGCATGACCCCACCTGGAATCTAATTCCAGAGTATAATAGGGCACTTCTTTCGAATAAGATTCACTATACTCAACTGATTTCTTGATGTTCGGATGGCTGTGGGTTGAATCGCCTTCACGCATGATCAATCCCCCATTTATGGAAATTGGAATTGCCATACACCATTCTAGGGGCGAAGTACTCATAGGATTAAAATTGGAAGTGCCATTTTATGTGATTGCCAAAACACCGAAGTCATCATTGTACATGCTTAAAGCAGTATTTTGACCTATAGTTCCTTATTACTCTGCTAAATTGGAGGACACGGTCTATCTCTATCTACAGCACTACCCAGGGCTACAAAGACATCTCCCAAAATCTATATTCACCTTGAAACTGGCCGGATTGAACTAGCATCCCTCTTCCGCCTAATTACGTTCTATTTACGGCGTTTTGCAATCTCGTCCCCTGTTTCGTCTTATCTTACCTCTCCAAGACGATTCCCACCAAACCACACAAAAAAAAAAAAAAATGATGATGATGATGATGATCAAATATCCCTTTCACTCAGTTACAATTCATCCTTTTCATACGCTCCTTTCCCCACAGGCAACACCTTATACTCAATAAATAGATTGCCGTGCTCGTCATGGTCGTGCATCAGAGGCATACCGTGACCGGTGATGACATCCACCTGGCCGTCAATAACCACCTGGCCTTTTTCCCTCTTGAGGTCAATGAATTCATCGTCAAAAAACGCGATTTCGCGATTCCATCCACCCAAAGTGGCCTCCTTGGCCGTAAGCACTTCGGTCCTGTAAAGATTGTCACCAATCCGACGGAAGCCCCAGTTATCATACTGCGACTCCACCATTCGGAGATTCAAGTTTCCCGACACCCAATCGGGGTTCTGGTCACCCTCTCCTTCAAGAACATGCACATGGTTTTTCGGCGTTCCGGGCTGCACAAACACATTATATTGGCGGTGAGCACGTGCTGCTCCTGCCCCTCCACACGTTTTACATTTTTTAGCAATCACGGATCCCGAGCCCTGGCATTGGTCACATGGACTCTGGATGTGCTGGACCATGAATCCCAAGTTGACCGTTTGGACGAATACACCACTTCCTTTACACTTCAGACACTTTTTCCGCTTACCGTCCGCACTACCACTTCCCGTACACGTTTCACAGATATTCTGCATTTGAACACCAAAGTCCGCATCTTTTCCAAGGTAAAACTCTTGTAAGGATAAGTGGATAATCACCTGGGTGTCTGGACCACGTCTCTGCTGCTGCTGGCCGCCAAATCCAGGGTGGCCTCCATTGAAAAATTGGTTGAACGGGTCGCCTTGGTGCTGCGGACCATTCACGTCACCGTATTGGTCGTAGTTGTGGCGTTTTTCGGCGTCGTTCAAGATCCCGTAAGCTTCGCCCACCTCGATGAACTTCTCGTGCGCCTCGGGGTCGGGGTTTTTGTCCGGGTGGTACTGTTTGGATAACTGTCTATATTGAGATTTGATGGTTTTTTCATCTGCATCTCTGGCCACACCTAGAACCGCGTATGGGTCGATGCCGGCGGCCACAAGTACGGCAAAAAGGCACACGGCCGAAAAGATGTGGAGGGGAAACATGATTTTTTGGGGGCGGGTTGAGGTAAATTTTGAAAAAAAGCGAAAAATTCACCAGAATTGAAAGAGTGTTGACCTTTTCGTGTCTTTTCTGACGGAATCGTCTGTACAGTTGGGCCTCACGTATGCAACGTTAGCAATGGTAAATGTTGACGTGTACTCTCGGCACGTATCTTGCCACGCGCGCGAAAAAGTCACGTGTCAAATCTGGAATATGTTCCCTCGCCTTTTTCTCCACCAATTTTTCCGATCTTGCTGTGCGAATGATTGTTTCGGGGCTTTCACATCTTTCTCTACCTAATTCGGTATAAAAACGTTGAAATAATTGCACCTTCAGATTTCTCTTTATCCGCCGTTACGGGATTGACGCAAAACTGTTTTCCTCAACAAATGGTTTCGTGGTCTAGTCGGTTATGGCATCTGCTTAACACGCAGAACGTCCCCAGTTCGATCCTGGGCGAAATCAGTTGTTTTTTTTCAATTCCCTGTTCGTACTCTTTGACCCCACTTTTTTTCGCTAAAACAACTCTCTTATTTCTCTTCTCTGGCTGAGATTCCAAGGCAAACATTAAGAGTTTCTTTCAAGAAAAACATCCAGGAAAATGCATGAAGTGGTGAATTTTTCATGCTCTCATGCTGCAGGGCATGTCATCACCCAGCTCTATAACGTTCAAGAATCCCATCTTCCCTATACTCGCAACAAAACACTCACTCACTCTAACGACGTGTTTCTAGTGCCAACAAGGGTCAAAGGAAAGACCAACTACTATCCGCGCAGTATCAATGTCGAGTTTTCCGGGGGATTCGGCGCCCTAGGCAAGCATGAGTATCGTGAGGGGAAAATATCGCCCGATGCTTATAACGATGTTGTCATTGACCGCCAGGAAAGACACGTTAAAAACGAGTACCAGCTCCGGTTGGACGCAGGTAAGCCTACAGACGCGTCGTTACTTTCTACAGAAAACACTTCCCATTGGACAGACTATAATAAGCTTATCTACCGGCCTGAATCCCTTGTGAGCCTCGGTGGGTTCAACCACCCAGAGGGAACCCACAAGAACTTCCCCCGCCTTCGGTTTGATGACTTCAACGTGGGCGAATCCGAATTCAAAGGCGTGAGTGAAGAAATCGACGACGTTTTCCGCAAAAATTTGGAGCAGCTGGACCAAATCCAGGGGGTCAGCTTCTTCAGTGAATGTGATAGTGCATGGGCCGGGTTCACCAGCGAAATGATGGTGTTTTTGCGGGACGAGTACTTCGGAAATGGAGTCAGTAGTAAATACAATCTATGGACTTACGGCTTAATGACTCCTGGAGATTTCCTGAGCACGGCCGGTGCAACTCTGTTGAAAACCCACCAGCTTCTCACGCGCATCAAAGCCATGACAGAATTCGCAGCAAACTCCACCTTATTTATCCCTCTTGTGCCCCCAAAAACCCCTCAATCGTTCCTCTCGTCCCACTATGACTCCTCAAATCTATGGCATCGAGGGGCTGTCCAGAGCATGTTTGTGAATTCGCTCTGGGGGCTCAATTGCCAGGTCCAAAACGGCGTATCCATGGCCACGATAGAAAACGGACTTTTACGTGGAAACACAAATAGAAACATTGTCAACGAAATTAGCCTCCATCCTCTTATTCCAGAGCAAAAAGACTCGGGCTTCGGTATAGTTAGTGATGTCAATATCATGGACATGTACCTCAATGCAGGGAAAGTCGAGGCAAACCCAGCTCCACCTCAAGATACCCACAATTCAGCATTGAATCTCGGTCTCACGGCTACATCCACCGATCATCTATATGCCAAAGGAGTCATCTGCTCCAAACAGCCAGAGCTGGGCCTTTCTGACTTGGTCACCGATACTTATGTGAACCCATACATGGATGAAATCACCAAGATGGACAGTTTTCCCGGGGTTATCGAGGCCAATGGATTCCTGGCAGAGTTTTTGCAGACGTCTTCATTGAAGCCTCTTTTGAAGGAATACCGGAAGATCGTGGAACGTGTGCGGCTCCCTCAGCATATGGAAATTCTTTCAGATAAGGCCGAGGTGATTGAAAGTCTTTCATCGTTGATGGAGGAATACACTGCGGGGTTTTCCGATGAATCGGACTATGATGATTAGGGGAGGTGTTTTGGGATGTTTATTACATTGTGATGAATGACTTGAAGTGGCCAGTTAAGTGGGGAAGCAGAGGCTTGAATTCCCTGGTTGTTTGGGTAAATGTTGTTCCAACTTATCGTGGAGCCTAAATGTATTATTGGTAATGGTTGTTTTTGGAGATAGTGAAAGTGAATCAATTCAAATTCTCGTTGCTGATCCAGATTTTATCGCCCGGCAAGTTGTTCTAAGTAAAGCGAGTCATAAACAAACCATTAGTGGTAATTATAGAATCTGTGACACCTCCGTTGTTCTTATGGCTCTCAAAGAATTGTTTTTGACGGTTGCAGGTCACCAACCCTTCGCCTGTTTATGTGTGTTGGACTCTGGCAGGGGGTGTAAACCATTTTCTTGGAATTTGTCTAATTTGGGCATAATCTCCACCTAGTGATTGTATGTTGCTTGGTGATATCACTTACGGTAAGGTTACATAAATCAAATTAACTATTTAAAACTTCAATGGCATTTTATACACGAATTTCCATCAAATAAATATTTTCCGGTGTTTTATCTTGAAATTTAGCTTTCTATCCGTGCCTGCTGCACAGTCATGTGGCCTATTTACAGATAAGCACCCAAAAGATGTGTTATTCGACCGTCGGTCACCTTGATGTTTTAAATGGAATAAAAGGGTGGACTTTTTTTCTTTCCGAAGACCACGAAATATACCAATGGGTCTAACCTTTATTTATACATGTACTTAATTGACCCAGTTATCACTTATGCCCACGTTCTCGCGGGGTACTAATCACTATAACGGGGTAATACTGTTGGGTTCTTGATTGCCGTAAGCAAATATTCCCATGCAAATGTCGTTTTGAGATCTCACAGAATCCTCTTCAGTCG
Source organism: Metschnikowia sp. JCM 33374 (assembly GCA_005406065.1). NCBI lineage: Eukaryota > Fungi > Ascomycota > Pichiomycetes > Serinales > Metschnikowiaceae > Metschnikowia > Metschnikowia sp. JCM 33374. The sequence goes on from BIMT01000148.1 coordinate 86,312, forward strand.
GTACTCTTATAATGGCAATTCATCCATTCTATCTCCTACTCTTACGTCTACAGCTTTTCCTGATGATGCTCTAATATTTTGATTGATTGTTTTATGCGATTTCCACTCTAACCTTAAGCAATGGTCTTCTCCACCAAGAAGATACCGTACTTCTCCTTCAAGGTCTTCATGAGAGGGTCGTTGATCTCCGACGACATTGGGGCCAACAAACCCTTCTTGGACAAGGTGCCGTCCAAGATTTGCTCAACAGCCACGGCACATGGAACACCCACCAACTTGGCCATGGAAGAGTAACCCTTAGGGTCACCGTAGTCGACCAAGGTCGAGGTTCTGGTCTCGGTGGATCCATCGGCCCACTCGATGCCAAACTTGTGCTGCAAGCAGACCAAGTCTCTCTCGCCCTCCTCGTATTGCATCAAGTCCTCCAAGGTGGCACACAAGGTGTCCAATGGGTTACCTCTTGGCGTGGTCTTGTTGTCCGAGAACAATCCCAACCATTTCAAACCAGCAATGATTCTCTCCTTGTCGGCCTCGTCCTTGAAAGTGGCCAACTCGCTAATCTTAGCAACAAGGTCCTTCTCGGAGGTGGAGCTAGCGCCAATGAGCAGGGCAAGAGCATCCTTCCATGCAGACTCCGTCTTGAAGGCAGGGTGCTCGGTCTCCTTCAAGAAGCCCAAGTCCACCAACACCTTGATGAATTCAGGGAAACCCTGGAATCTCAAAGTACCTCTGACCACAGTCTCGGCCTCTGGAATGTTATACAACTTCTTGTAGGTAGTAGAGTCTCTGTTTGGGTAACACACAAACGCGAAACCTGGGTAGATGAAGTATGGTTGGGCAGTGGCCATCAAGTCCTCGGACTTGACATCCTCGACCTTACCGTCCTTCCAGTAAGAAGCAGAGTTGGTCAAAGCCAACAAGACACCTCTGGAAGACCACGAGAACTTGTATCCCAAAGGATTGTCAGAGTTCTCTGGGGCAGGCAAACCACCACAGTACGACAAGAAAGACTTGATCTTACCACCCTCCTTGTGCACCTCCTCAATGGTCTTAACAGCGTACAAGTGGTCGATACCTGGGTCCAAGCCAATCTCGTTCATCACCGTGATGCCTGCATCCTGGATCTGTTGCTCCAATGCCTTCAACTTAGGGTTGATGTAAGAGGTGGTCACCACGTGCTTCTTGTTCTTGATAGCACTCTTGACAACCAACTCGTGGAAGATGTATGGGATCAAAGAGATCACCAAGTCGAATTGAGCAACGGCCTCATCCAAAGCAGCCTCGTCAGTGACATCGAGCGAGATGGCCTTGGCGACAGTGCCAGCCAATTCCTTGGCCTTGGACAAGGTTCTGCAAGCAACAGTGACCTCGACATTTGGGTTCTCGGCAAGAATGTCCACCGTAGGCTTAGCCACGAATCCGGATCCCAACAAAAGAACTTGTTTCACCATTATTTCTGTTTTAATTTGATTCTCAAGAGGTAGAAAAAAAAATCAATTGAAGAAAAAATTTCACTCTAGACAAGAAAGCGGGCGATGAGAATGCTTTTTAAACGATCTCGTGGAAACCTTCCCCGAAGTTCCATGTCCCAATCTGCTGCCTATCTAAGGTGTCCTATGGCTTATGTGAAGGAGCTTCTGCAGATTATGTCGGGGAAACCGGTGCGAGCCTATGACTCATGCCGAGCTGATAGGCATTTTGGTAGAACAATAGTCATGATAGCCTGCATGTGGGCCCCGCGTGGGTATCCCAATCAACAAGTGCAAAAATAAATGGATTATCCCGCAAAATATTCGACTAGGAACTGACCAAATATGATACATCCGTCTTAGTTCGGGAACGACTTATTTTCCTGCTGGTTTGAGTCGTGGTCTGGCTATATTTTAGATTCATTAGTAGAAAAATTGTCGATGTGATGATACTTACCAGGTGGTTATAACCATTCGCACCGACTATACATAGTCTTGTTTGTCGATGCAGCACTTCTTTAGCTTCCTCTTGCAACGGTATTTCCTTAGTGTGTCTGTGCAATGGTGGATAAAAATGGGGGATCCCTTCAGAAAGTACCTTCATAATGAAGTACACCAGAAATCTCTTTTTTTCTTTCTCTCCTCAACTCCTTTCTTCTCACGTATCCTCACTTCTCCTTCTTCCCTGACCTCAAACACTTTTCACGAATCCAGATTTTTGTAGTTCGCACGGGAAAAATCTGTTTCTATAATGTTTCTGTGAAAACGAATTAAAGGTATGCATTTCGCGGACAGAGCATGGTTTAGGCGATTCTTATATTTGCCTCAAGCACGCTTTGTGGCGCTTTCAAATCTCACATTTAAGAAGTTTACGTGGTCTTCCAGATCTTTGCAGACCAATGCTTGGCAAAGGCAATTGGATCAGAGATCTTTCCATCCTTTGGCACTTCGATGTCAGAAGCGAAAGATTTGATTGGCAAAATCAAAATGTCCGAAACAAGTTTCGGTCCCAGCAAAGCATGGAAGTCCTGCCACGAAACTGATTGGTATATTGCCGATCTCACGTAGTCGTTGAGGTATTCAAAGATCACATCGGTCCAGATTCCCGAGCCGGTCCACCTGGAGATATCCAATATTTTCTGGTTTGGTGATCCATTCAAAGACAACCTCTCTCCTTCTTTCAAGCCACGCTTCTTGTTCAACGTGATATCGGTGATTTGGGCAATGATCTCCCTCAAAATAGGGTGTCCAGGCTTACTCTGAATGATGAATTGGCCAAACTCAAGTCTTCTATGAAGCTCGGATCTCCAGTTTTTGTCAGTCGACTCCATGCCAACGGAAATGATCAAGCCCAACTCAGTAGCCTCTACATTTTCAGGAATCCAATTGGGGACTGGTTGCAAGGGCATGGTGTCGACATCGGCGTAGACACCGCCCCTAGCGAAAAGAATCAAGTACCTGAAAAAATCCATTCTAAGGACGACTTCGGGTAGAGCTTCATACGCCTCGATGACCTCCGGGATATGACTATAGAGATGCTTTACCGTAGCAAAACTTGTATCGTCGTTGAATAACTCGTGCACGAACCCAGGGTTTCTGAATGCCCATTGGGCCTGGCCCTCTTTATAGTTCGCGTCGAATCTGTCATCATTTAACCCATGTTTCCACGTTTGCCATATATAGGCAGGGAATCTTGAACGTGTTTCATAGGGTACCATGTAAACCAATTTTTCTCTCACAGACATGGAGCTCGGAGGTACCTTTAACGATCTGACCTGCGCAAGCAAGTATTCGTTTTGTTTCTCCAACTGAGCCAATCTCTGCTCTTGCATCGAGTAAAACTTCGAGTGCATCTTCTCTATCTTCTTAAGGAACTCGTCCTGCTTTTTGTCGTTTTCAGAGAAAACAAGCAGGTAAATTCCATTGAAATTGTCCATGGCCAAAGTATCCTTACTCTTCGACGTCGAGTACTTTGCAACGACGAGAATGATCAAAACAAGCACCACCGTTATCCCGATGGACTTTCGCCGGTTGGTCATATTATTGGTTTTCATCGCAAAAAAAAATAAACGGACCCTGCTAGTATGGCTATATTTATGCGTGTTTCGGTACCACAGACTTTGTCAGGTGTGTGTTTGCGACGACGGTGCACCTTTACATGTCACGATGCCTACAGGAAAAAGGTCCGCGCTTAAAAACCCCGAAACTAACACTGTGTGCGGACTGTTGAATTCGCAGTCGCGTGTGGGTCTCTATTATAACCCGGCAGGGCCATGACCGAGTATTTATACGATTAGGTCGTTCTGCTTGTACCCCGCTTTTTGAAACGCCTACCCCGCACGACGCAGGCAATTTTTGTTGGGGATTAATCTCTCCGTATGGCTGTAAATAAAAAAGATCTACGATGTATAAATAGGGCTTTTTCCTTCCACTTTGATGTTTTTTTATTTGTCTGTGTTGCGGCCGCTCCTCTCATTAAATCTTCGCGGGACCCAGAACACAGGCTTGAATTTTTCACGCACTTAGCGTGAAGCGTGCACAGATTATGATGTATTGCCCGTGGGTCGTAACTCCCGTCTCTTTCTCTTAACGTGTTTTTAGAAGTTTAATATACGGAGGTGCTAAAGTATACCATTATTTTCTGATCCAAAAATGACAAAGGAGACACCATTGTATGGAGGAGCAATCACTGCTAAACTTTCAGAGAAAGCAATCGATGTCCTGGAGTTCCGTGATGTGCCTGACACCCAAGAAGTGTTCTTGCTTGAGCAGACAAACAAGCTCGACCAGGCCATTATTATCGATTTACTCGAATCTGTGGAAGAACCAACGCTTCCCGAGATTATTTCTGTGCACTTGAGTGATATTTTAGACGAGCCAGCGTCGTATCTTGCTCCACTAGAATCCTTCTATAATGACAATGTTCAGGCAAACGTGCATACTTTCTTGTTAAAAACTGCATCATCAAAGCAGGATACGGATTCAGTGAAGTTGTTCATGTATGTTGCGTTATTGCAGGTGCTGAAGGCGCAATCCGATGTTGTCCTCACCATGACCGTTCCTTGTGAGTGGGGAGAGCTTGACCAAGAAAAGTTCTTTGATTTGGCCCAAAAGGTTGTTGGTGGCAATTCATTGGATGATGGTGAATCTGTGATGAGTCAGGCGTATAGTCAGATCAAAACCGTTGCTTCTACATTTAAGATTATTGATTGGGGGTTGTTTAATTGATTTTGGAAATCAGAAGGGGTCTTTTGTTACAAATGGTATTTGGTATATCTGAGTGTTCATCAATTCTGGAGCTATTACAGGTGGTATTATAGAAAATATCAGATACCAATTTCACCATATCTCAAACAAAATCATCTCATATCATGGAGTGTGTTTTATCATCAAGTGGTATCCGTGATAGACTGAGGTTGTTTGTAGATGAATTCGAAAGCATTGGCTCTACCTAAGAACTATTCGTGGGTGTTTTAAGTACATGACCTGGTGAGAATTTTCTTCCCCATCAATGCTTCTCTTTATACTCATCATTATGAGTTTGATGTGCAAAAAAGTACAAGGGCCTGATTCATTTATGGGCGAGAGGCTCATTCTTAAACAATAACACCTGGAAAGAAAACGTCTAGTAATGACATCATTCAGTGCTGCAGAACTACATGTCCCAATACGAATAGGTTCAATTCGATACATCAACACAGCACCCTGCTGCTCTTACAAGGAGTAAAAGCTTATTGGAACTATACATGACATAACATCGACCACTTGATACGCAGATTTCCACATTTTGGTAAACCCAACAACAAATATTGGTAGAAGGAGAAGCTTGAAGCTTTGCAAAGTGCATAAAACCTTTCTTGGTGTCCTGGGCTTAACTTCCAGTTCTATATTTGGCGTTCGCCGGACCCAATGAAGAATGGTTAAACGAAGTGTGGTTTATCTAGCATACCAACCCTTCAAATGCCTTTCCTTCTGTCACGACAGGGAAATGGACACCTATGTTAACAATGAGTAAATTTGGTCGACATAAGACTTAAACATCTTTCACGCCAGTGACTGTCTTATTTTGTAAAGTGAGTATATGGTGTAGATACCATTTTCCAATTACATTTAAGTACGCAATTTTATTTCGGGTGAAGCTCTTAAACTAATACAAGCTTACGCGTTTCCTTTATCCGTATCATGATGCCGAAGTCAGGCTGGAACATCTTTTGGATTTTGGAACTTTCATAGTATAGCAGAGGTGAGATAGCATGTCGTAAGAAATCGGTAACTGTTTACTTCGTTATTAGTGAATAATTGATCTACATGATCGTTTATAAGATTCTCTATATTCTTCAACTGTAGTGGGTCCTCTAAAAATCTCAGTAGGCCAGTTGTATTAAGCATGAGAAGCAGAGGACAGGACGTACTGCGGAATTTGCACCCATGTTCAAAATGTACATTCTGAATTACTTTTTATATGAAGTTTTCTTTTAGATATGATTTCCAAAATGTTTTATTTACTTCTCAGACGCTGTTTAATCAATATTAAACCTTGCACTATATTAGTTACATTACTTTTGCTTCACCTCTATAGTTAAGCGTCATTACATGGATGCGTTACGCGGAAAAAATATCCAGAAATTCTACCTCTTTATTGGTATACTTTTTTTTCTTTTATTATTAGAAGTTTTTTTTTTTTTTTTTTGATTTTTTGATTTCCCAAAAGAATATTTGCGGCGTATTGGATCCAGTTTCATGGCCTAATGGCCTAATGGCTTCATATCATGGCTTCACATTATGTCGTCACATTATGTCGTCACAGTATGGCCTCATATTATGGCCTCATATTGCGTGGCCCGTATAAATAACCACGGGCTCATGGTTCACGCAGTTTGTTTCGGACAACAAACGCATTTCCATTTCACCATAGCTAAAAATATCTCAACCCTCTAACACCTAAAAAAGTTCTCTGGCACCTTCGCCCTTCAAAACCAACCTCTCCCTATCAAAAACGTCTTCAAAAACACCCTGCTCACGTGACGCGAAACCACGTGACGTGGCCTTGAGACACCACCTCTGATTCAGAAACTACAACCCACCAACCTGCAAAACACTCCACCCAAACCACCCAAAAACAACCATGTCGACCCTCGAGAAGAAAATCCTCAGCTTCATCAAGGGCCCTAAAAAGGGCGAGGCCCATGAGTTGCGTGCGGGGCTTGTGTCGCAATATAAACTCGAGCGTAAAGATGCCATCGAACGCACGATCCAGGCCATGACCGTGGGCAAAGACGTGCTGGCACTCTTTCCAGATGTGTTGAAAAACATCGCCACCCACGACTTGGAACAGAAGAAATTGGTGTACTTGTACTTGATGAACTACGCCAAAACAAACCCCGAGCTTTGTATCCTTGCTGTCAACACTTTTGTCCAGGATACCGAGGATGTCAACCCGTTGGTGCGTGCCTTGGCTATCCGTACCATGGGGTGTATTAGAGTGGACAAAATGGTGGATTACATGGAGATTCCTTTACGCCGCACCTTGCTGGACGATAACCCGTACGTGCGCAAAACCGCTGCGGTGTGTGTGGCGAAATTGTTTGACTTGAGCCCGGAAACTTGTGTGGAATACGGCTTTTTGGACGCCTTGAAAAAACTCATCCATGACCCAAACCCCATGGTTGTTGCTAATGCTTTGAATGCATTGTACGAAATCAAGGATATGAACACCGACCCTCAGTTGACCACCCTCCTCGTAGACGCCGATTTGGTCAAGGTGTTTCTTGCGTGTTTGAATGAATGTACCGAATGGGGACGCATCACTATTCTCTCGTGCTTGGCCGACTATGAGTCCTCTGACCCTCAGGAGGCCCTTCATATCATCGAGCGCTGTATTCCACAGCTCCAGCACGTAAACCCCTCGGTGGTTTTGCTGTCGATCAAGGTGATTGTGCACCATCTAGACGCGTTGTCGAACCAGGCGCAAAAATCGTCTTTTTTGAAAAAGTTGGCCGCGCCCATGGTGTCTTTGGTGTCGCTGTCCATCCCTGAGGCCCAGTACGTGGGGCTCAAAAACATCCGCATCATCTTGGAGAAATACCCCCATGTATTATCCAAAGAGCTCCGGGTGTTCTTCATCAAATACTCCGATCCGTTGTACTTGAAGCTCGAGAAGTTGGAAATAGTTGTGCGTTTGGCGTGCGACGCCAATAGCGCGTTGCTTTTGAGCGAGTTGCGTGAGTACGCCATGGAAATCGAGCCCATTTTGGTGGCGCGTTCCATCAATGCCATTGGTTCTGTGGCCATCAAACTTCCTGCCTCTGTTATCAATGCTGTCAATCTGTTGATCAGCTTGATGGAGCAGCGTGGTGGGGATCTCATTATTAACGAGGCGGTGGCGGTGTTGTCGCAAATCTTGCGTCGCTACCCTGGCAAAAACGACTTGATCACCTTAATTGTGCCTGTTATCTCCAATTACATCGATCAGCTCACCGAGACAAACGCTCTCTCTGGGTACGTTTACTTGCTTGGTGAATACCCAAAATACTTCTCTGCATTACCCAGCAAATTACTGCCTTTGGTGGATGGATTCCTCGAGTATGATGCCACGCTACAGCTCAATATCCTCACCACCGTGGTCAAGATCAGTCTTGTTTCAGCAAACGATAAATATTCTCAGTTCTTGCAGTCAGTTTTGGAGAAATCTACTAAGGAATGTGAGAGTGCGGATGTAAGGGACAAGGCATTCATCTACTGGCGGTTGTTGTCATCTTCACTGGTGGAAGCCCAAAAACAAATCATCACCACCCATCTCCCTCCCATCAAAACGATCATTTCCTCCTTCAACCCAGTTGTATTGGAAGCACTTATCAGCGAATTGGCAACGTTGTCTTCGGTGTACCACAAGCCTGCGTCCACATTCATAGACCCCGAAGCGTATGAGAAGATTGAGAAACAGCCAACAAAGAGAGCTCCTACGAAGTCTGGAATCGAAGACTTAACAAACTTGGCCAAGCAAGAAATCGTCAACAACTCCAGAAACGAGAACTTGCTTGATTTCGGCGATGACGACGGTGCTACTGATGCAACGGCCAATGCTCCTTCTTCGGCGTTGGACGACTTGAACGACTTGTTCTCCGTGCCCGCTCCAGCTCAGCAGGGCAGCAATCCCCCAGCTCCTGTGCAATCATCGACTGATGACATCATGAACCTTTTCGACTTCGCCCCAAAACAAAACACGAACAATCTTTCGAGTGGGGTCGGAAACTTGAGTCTCGGTACAAATGGAGGTACCAACGCTACGCAAACTAAGTCTTTGCAAGGGGGAGATCTTTTGGATTTTATCTAAGAAAAAAAATCGGAAAAAAAAATGTGAAAAAAAGCGGAAAAAAAAATCAGCCATGTCGCTATATTCCTTCGTTATACAATTCTTTTGAGCATGTCATGTGCACATGCATGCGTTTGTCTGTGTTTTAGGCTGGGTTCGTCCGCGTCGCTCTGCAAACACTGTGTGTTGAAGAGGAAAACTTTGATCAGTTTATGATATCCATCTTGATATCGGGAGTTATAAATGGATATGGTTTCCCGGAAATGCAACCCATGACTTTATTTACAATATTCGTACATTATTTCCCCATACATCCACATGGAGATCTACCTTTAACGCAAACCTCACGTACTCGATCCAGTGGACATTATTTTCCTCAATGCTTCAAGTTTTCTCTCTTTCTCTGTGTCTTTCTCGTCAGTGACCTTCTCGTGGGTCGACTCGGGTTCTGGATCAAGGCTCTCAGTTGCACCTACATCGTTTTGCAACAAGTCTGCAATACGTTGCTTAACTTCCTTTGTCACCAGGTCGATCTCGGAAATCTCCGTCTTTTTGCTGTCGATCTGCTTCTGTAGAAGCATGATCAAACTTTCCCTTGTCTGGTGAGGTCTATATGTATTCAAGAGGTGGTTCATGTTGATCAAAATAAGCTTGAGATGCTCGATTTTCACGTAGAACTTTGCTGGTTCCACGGAAACCGACGCCACGAGCTCAAGAAAGTTGAGCAAGAGCGAATCCAAGAGCTTGTGGAGTTCGGCAATCTTCGCCTTGGAAGTGATGGTCTCGTCCTCGTCCAGGTACAATTGTCGCCAGCCCAGGTCCTTTAATGACGGGAGTTTGTTTTCAAGAGACCACACGCTACCATATCCGCGATACTGGTCGGTGGATGGCACTTCTGGCGGAACCTGGAGTCGTAGTTCAGGCGATAGTTCGGTTTCTTGGGATGAAGTGTTCCATTGTTTGAACTTGGCCAAATTCTGCTCGGTGAAGTACCGGTAGTATGGTGGTGGCGGGGGGTATAATGACGTTATGAGGTCTTCTGCCATTTTTTTCGTGGGCCCTATTGAAGTACTTTGGGGGCCTTGTGTGTTTTGGGGGTGTTATGGGCGTGAGGGGATTGTCTTATTATGGTTCTACTTTGGTTAGATGAATGTGTGGTGCAGGTGTGGTGGATCCAGATCTGGTAAAGAACCCGTGCCTCAGGCCCGATTTGGCAGTGTATCTTTAATAGGCCACAACAGGGGAAACTGGGGAGATTTGTTTTCGAGAAACAATAAGAGTATTTTTTTTCTGGGTTTTTTTTATCGATTTAGGTTTTCCCCACTATATAATGTTGTTTTGGTGTTATGTCAGCAATGTGAATATTCTGGCAATGTAGGGAAGAAAGTAAAGAAATTGAATGTTTTGAAAAGCTGAGGTGGATTTTAAGACGTTCATTTAAATTTCGTTTTTTTTTTTGAATGTGGGAAGAAATTGACACTTCATGGTACTTGAAAAGGTTTCGGTCAGTGCGGTTGATAAAAATGACTGCAAACGTTCTAAAAGCTTAGGGCACCAGAGTACATGCTTTTGAGTGGGGCAATTTCTAAAAGAATATTGAAAACTGTAGAAATCTTGACAAATTAGAAAGACAGGGAGAGAGATTTAATGTAATAATGGGACAATGGGACAATGTGGACACTTTGCCAAATATGTTGGTGGGTATTAATATCTTGCCTGTTTTTTCCTGTTTTTTGGGCTGCAAAAGGTGTAATAAGAATACTATTAACCAATTACTTGCGATTGGTATTCCCCATGCTAAGACAAAACTTGGAGAATCTTTATCGCCCAAACTTTATAAAACCTTGCTGTAAAGTTGACCAAGAATTGTTCCCCGAGTGAGTTCAAAAAACAAAGAAGTTTCAAAATCGGACAAGCATTGGGTCAAACTAGGTATGTAAATAATCTCCATACGTTCTATGTAGATTTAGGCAACGCTTCCTCCAACTGTCGCCATTAAATTTTGGCACCCATCTTTGAGGTTCCAGTGATTCCAATATTGACGCCACCAACAAAATCCCACCAACAAAACTGACGTCAAAAAGCACATCTTCAATTAAAAGATCGACACACCATATAGAATTCTCCTCCATTAATTTACCCTAGCACACTGACTCCAATCTAAATGAAGACCTATGGTAAGTCCCCTAAAGAATAAAGTTCTAGATATGGAATGGGAAATGTGCTGCGAGTCTCACAAGTCAGGACCGTGTGGCCAATGTTGAATTCCCTGGCCAAACAACTCGGAAACTGTATTAGTAGGGCGATTCTTCAGGTTGCACCCATTTGCATCTTCCTTGAAGAAGAGCTTCCGAGAAAGTTTCCAGGAAGACTCAGAAGCTGCCACTGCTCATTTCCTGGTCCTTGACGTATCAAGACAAACACTTAACACATGCGTTTTCCGGCCCCGGAATTTCCAAAATATCTTTTCCTTGATGCTGCCATGCCTTTCCCATAAATTAGAAAATGCTGAATTTATGGGAAAACTTCAACCGTAGAGGTTGCAGTCCTGCGCACATGCAAGCTGTGACCTCATGTGTTCGATTGGTGCATCTAAAACCACTGACAGTCTCGGACTCAGTAATGAAACCAAGTTGCAGAAAATAATTTAAGTTTCTGTAAAAAAGAAAAACATTTCCCCAATGGGCATTTTCTGTCTTATTTCGTAAGATTTCGTAAGATTGGTTTTCTTGTGTAATTCAGTTCCTTCACAATCCCAGCTTATATATACCTTTTCGCAACTATATACCCACCTTCTGAAATGTCAGAACACATAAATACGAGATTAAAAATTAAAAAACAAAACAACTTAAAGCGAAACACAACACATTAATTGAGAAGAAACCCAGAAATCCAAACCACCTCTTTTTTTTCAAAGCAACCTTATTTTTTTCTGGGTTATTACCTCTCTCCCTTTTTACCCAACCACTCAAGTACTTTATTCAAATCTACCTGCACCAGTGCGGATTGCACCAAGACTCCTCCATCTATAACACCCCCACCCTTTCTTGCATACCTCTTTGAAGACGAAATTTTTCTCTCTTTTATTGAAAAGTGGAAAGCCCGACTTCAAAAAACAAAACCAGAATCAAAATATCTCTAAAGTTGTAACCATATCGTCTCGTCCTTTTAAAGGTTCCTGCAGGATCACTCCACTCCAATTTCGGGTGTCATTTGTAAGAGTGCGCACCTGTTTATCACTAACCACTTTCGCATCAACCGAATCAGTTAGGCCTGAGAAATCCTTTTGATTCCAGGCTTTTGCAAACCACACCGAGGAAAGCAAAAAACAAAGCGGAAAACAAAAGGTATCCAGCCGCAAGTCTGCTAACACATCCTTCCAATCTTTGAAACCCACACATACAAAACAAGATGAATGATGACGACCGCATTGATATAGATGGCCCAGTGGATGGTCACAACCACAACCATTCACATTTTCAGGAACACCAACACGAACACCAACATCAGCACAGCCATGACCATGACCATCCCATGGAACCGGCAGATGCCGAACAAGCCTCAGGGCCCGTGGCAGCGAAGAAGAAACAGCGGTTCGAGGTGAAAAAATGGACTGCCGTGGCGTTCTGGTCCTGGGACATTGTTGTCGACACATGTGCAATTTGCCGGAACCATTTGATGGAGCCATGTATCGAATGTGAGCCCAACAGCATCAACAACTCTTCGGACCAGTGTATTGCCGCATGGGGTACGTGTAACCACGCTTTCCACCTGCACTGTATCCAGAGATGGCTCAAGTCGAGACCGGTGTGTCCTTTGGATAACAAGGACTGGGTCTACCAAAAGTTTGGCACTTAGGGAGAGTTTAGACCGATTTGTCGCATGTGCTGTCTTTGCATGCTTGTTTTTTATGTATGGGTAATATAAAGTGATTTATTTGAGGCTCTACCATAGAAGAAGACTCCGGGTATACAAATGTTCATCTTTTTGGGGTAAGCAATACGAGTCTTCGAAAGGGCCGCATATATCGGGATCCAAGGCCTTAGAGTCCATGCATGTGTTACATAACGATAGTATGGAATTCTTCAGAACCATCTATCGATGGCGTAGCCAAACAAGTGTCAAGTACTTTCTGTTTATATTTACATACCATTATATAACGGTAAATAACCTACGAGTCCAACATGGGGATATACGTAGAATCACCCGATCTCACATCTCTCTGGAACAAGCAGCACGAAAAAAAAAAAAAAAGCGTGCCAAAGCACAATTGCTGGCAAGTCTAAACTCCCCTTTCTGCCCATTCGAAATTAAATATCATACAAAAACAAAAAACTCAAAGAATGTCAGTTTTTCACCTCTTCCCTGCCCCTTTCCCCCGGCTGTTTTTTTTCTTATTTTTTTGGTTCTCCTTGTTGAAAACCTACTGTTTCTTATATCGCCATGATCTCAAATACAGACCTAGCACGGCCACCTTCAGACAATGCTCATGGAGCATTTCCACGCTTCGTCTCATAGGCAAGCTATCGCCAGGACCCTCAGCCTCCACGAAAAAAACGTACTCCCACAGCGTGACCTTGGAGGGACGCGATGTGATTGCCGTAAGATTCACGGCATTTGACTTGAACGCATTCAATGCCTCACAAAGTGCACCGGGGTCGTTATCATTCAATACAAAAACAAGTGACGTGACACAGGAGGGTTTGCCATGGGCACCCACGTCTTTTTCTTCGAGCGACACATCTTTGTGGGAGTCCAGCTCGGAGCTGAGCATGGGTCCGTACCCAAGAACCAAGAATCGGGTGGTATTACCCTTCAAGTCCTCGATTTCAGCTGCTTTTGTAGGCAAATTGTACAACTGGCCGCTCATTTTCGAACTTATACACGCAGAGGTGTTTGTGGGATCCTCAAAAACCTTTTCGGCCGCCTGTGCCGTAGAGTTGGTATCGATTCTGCTGTATTTGCCGTTGAATTTCTCCTCCCCAAGGAAGTCCGCCACCTGACCCCATACCTGCGGATGAGAATATAGTTTTTCGACGTGGCTTAGGTCGTGGGCTTTTGAGAAGAGGTAGTGGTGGATTGCCACAAACTGCTCGGCCACAATTCCGAACCGTGGGGCGGGGGTTCCGGGGGCTGGAATGAACCAGTCTCGGAGTAAATCGTAGGTGAAGACGACTTGTCCGTTTGTAGAATTTTCTGATGGGATCACCGCGTAATCGACGTTTTTGGAGTGGATCTGGTCGAAGCACGCTTTGATTGATGGCTGGGGGAAGATTTCCACATGTTGAGGGTCGTTTCCGAACTGTTGGATGAGTGCCTATTTAGTTAGTGGTTTGTTCATCTGGGCTGGTTGTATGAGTAATTTTTCCACCGATGAGCATGCCAACAACAAGCGGAGTTCAGGGTAAAAACAAGAGATGGACACTTACCTGGTGCGTATACGTTCCTTCTGGGCCGAGAAAGGCCACTTTTATTGGCAGAACCATTGGGCCAGGTATGGAAATTAGTGCCAGTAGGATTGGGATACGGAGGACATGGATAATTTCAATACGCATCACGTGACTGGGAGGAATTGGCGGTGTGCAGGGTGCACCCCGGTATAGTGGTTTTTAAATTAGGATAGCCCCGGTATTATCGGCTGTTTCTGGCTGGGTGCACATCTACAAATAACCCAGTGAAAGAATAGGGCGCTGGCATGAAGTGTAAAATTCGGGGCAATTTATCTCGGCCAACTAAAAAGAAAGGCTGTCATGGAGTATGGTGCACGGATACGGTGTGGGCCAATTATGGGGACTCCAGAGTGGGTCCGATAAGCCCTTCCTAGAATTATGAAAGCTATACCTCAAAAGGTGGGACGAATCTAGCTTTAGCGATCTACACGTTTTAATAATAAGTAGAGTCATTTTATTTTTTTCCGCCTCCGAGAATTTTATTGACAGAGTTGTTTGGACGTACAGATTATCTTCATAAACTGTCATTTATCCACCGCCAGTTCTTGCCTCTACCATTATTCTCACCATGATATCTATCATCTACCATTCAATAATTTGCCACTTTTCTGGATTAGGGCGAATTTCACCGCCGGATAATAAAATTTCCATATGTGCATTTCGTAGTTTTGGACTGAGAGATATTTTTCCAGACATACCAGGACCAAGGAAGCTTTTAACGTGCATTCCCCGTTTTTGTTAGTGAGACCAGGCCAATTTGAATCAGCCCAAATTAATCAGCCCACATTAATTAGCGCAAGTTCCACCCCACCGTCCATAATAAAAGACCCCAAATTTGAAAAATGAATTTCCGTCTTCATATGATGTTACATATGCTGACAATGGATCATGCAACAGTTCCATACTAGCAGAACACGTTATGGACATACGTGCTCGCGACACGGCAAATGCAGCCATACTTTTCCCACAGTGGACTTTTCTGTTCCCATTTCACTTTTCTCATTTTTACCCACACGCTTGTTCTGATTGTTGTTCCCATTTATTTCCACAATACTATCCACAATATTATCCAAAATAATATTAATTATCCACATTTTGTTCCCATTTTTACAGTTTTGTCCACATCTGTGTTGATTCCATCGGTGTGGTTTAAATGCTCTTTTTTTATTCCCTTGTGGCGAATTGCCCGTTCAAACAATAGGATTGTTCATCAAATTGGAGTGTGTTTCATGTGAGACATTGACTGAGGAAATACAATTTTATTGGAGTCCATCAATGGCTGTAATCATAAAGTGCGGTAATAGGGGTGGGCTCATGGAATTGGCCGAGCGCGGGCAACATATGATTGACGCGTTTTCACTATAAAAGCGGCCGTTTCCCCACAGGGATTCTTGTCCGTCTCAAACCACCACCTTTTTTCTAGCTTTTTTGTTCTCTTGTTTTCTTTACTGGGAAATCTGAGACGGAATTGTAGTGAACGAAAGACAATTGGAAAAGGTTGCTTGATCGTTTGATCTGCCGCGTGCCACTTCTATTTACTGACGTATACTAAAGTCACTTTGACAGTGGGATTTGGTTTGTTTGAAGTCTAAAATGCCTTACTATGCTGTCGCCAAGGGCAGATCCGCAGGAGTCTACAACTCCTGGGGTGACTGTAAAGATAACGTGAGCGGATATTCTGGCGCCACGTACAAAAAGTTCGACACTCAAAGTGAGGCCCAGAGCTTTGTCAGTCAAAGAAGCGAGGGGGGATCTTCTAGTCGCAGTTCTGGTGGCGGTTATTCCAGAGGATCGTCTGGGGGATCGTCCGGGGATCTTATGGAGGCTCTTATGGAGGCTCTTATGGAGGCTCTTACGGTGGCTCGTCGTACAGTGGTGGCGGTTACAGCAGCTACGGCGGGGGCTACAGCGGATCAGGATCCGGGGGGAATTCGTCGGCCAAGGCGGAGAAAATCTACGTGGACGGAGCTGCCCGTGGAAACGGACGGAATGATTGCCCCCAATCTGGATACGGAGTGTACTATGGAGCAGGGGATTCTCGCAATAGTGCCGTCCCGCTCTCTGCTGTGGACAACGTGTCGCAAGTCAAGCCCACCAACCAAAGAGCAGAGTTGCACGCAGTGAAGCACGCGTTGAATGACATCCAAAACGAGCACGCATCCAACCCAAACTCCTCCAAGTCGTATGAAATCCACACCGACTCGACGTACACCAAGAACTCCATCGACAACTGGGCCAACAACTGGAAGAACAACGATTGGAAAACGTCCTCGGGATCGAATGTGGCAAACCGGGATTTGATTGAGCCTACCCACGGACTCTACAACAACCTCAAGGACCTGGGTGTGCCCGTAGAACTCGTTCACGTGAAGGGCCACCTGAACAACGAGGGCAATGATCAAGCTGACCGTCTTGCCAACCAAGGTGCTGACCAAATGCGTTAAAGTCTTCAAGAGTCATGCTTGGGATAGCGCTATGACTTCGGGTTATGCGGTACTCGGCAGGTTTCTTTTGAATTAAATTAAAAAGGTTACGAAATGTCCTTGGAGGTCACCCAGCTGTTTGGGCATACATTCCGATAAGGAGGCGTGAGGAGGTATGCTTGATGCACCCGATAATATATACTCTTGGAGAGAAGGTTGAAGAAACAGCTCCCCGCATTCAGTGGAGATGGATGTGTCGTATCCACGAGTGTAGGAAAAACAGTAAGATTTAAGGGTATAAAGATAAAGTTTATGTGAGATGCCTACTGGACGTATGGTGCACTAAGAAGGGAAAAAGTCGTAAACATGGATTTCCATGTCCGTTGGGATGTTATGATATCTGTATGACTCAAAGAAGCGGGACCCAATATGTCACGTGTACTGTAATACTGGCAATTAGTACCACTGGTGACTAGGTGCTCAGTTCAATATGTATGTTGAAATGATAGAAACCGGTGTGATATGATCGTGCAGTGAGGTGGTGGCCATAAACATAGTAACGAAAGGCTGGTTTATGGAACACCACATTTAGGTTTTCTCTTTATCGCTTATGGAGCATAAAAAGATCAAAGTTTACTGAATTCAGGGGCTTTCCAGATTCAAACTTTTTAATGTTCAGAAACACTCTTGTTGTTGCTTGACAGGTCTCATGGAAACGTGTCGGTGTCGCCCATCCGTCGATAGCAGAAATATCGACTAATATACCAGAAATACCATCCAAAAACTCTCTTCACCTTCAATTAACATGTTTTTGCTTGGCACATCTACAACAAAATATATCTACAACAAAATTTGGACGGAATGTCCCAAATATCGGCCCACAAATTTTCCCCTTTCCGTTCATCCAGTTTCATAAAAGAAAGCTCCTGCCTTCTCATACCAAACTTGACAAACAAAAAGAAAACAAAAAACTTTTCTACTGACTTGAGACCATCACCAAAACTTGCGCACCAGCACCATAAGATACGATGAACACAACGTTTTACGCACAATACCTAGAATATTGCCCTAGTGAAAAGCCCCAAGCCTCGTTTCTACAGTAGATCGTCGGTGGCTCTTTATTTTCTGAGCACTATGACGCATCCACACCAGACCAGGGTATAGCCATAAACATAAGCCGTATTCATATATACTAGGCCCACACATTAAAAAGGACCCCCGCCCGGAAAAGAAAAAAGTCGACAAAGAAGAAATGTATTAATTAAACCCGTTCTCAAGCTTCCACTTAAGCCTCGGCGTCAATCAAACCACGCTCGGAAACGTAGATACCATCCAAGAACTTACGGATATCCTTGTTTCTGACTCTGCAGATTTGTTGGATGTCGGCAGCGTTTTGGGAAACAGCCTCCAAAGAGTTACCAGACAAAAGCAACTCGTCCTTTTGGGTGGTGGATTGCTCAACAGTGACACCCTCAGTGATCTTCACGTGTCTGACTCTCTTCTCACCCAAGAAGTTTCTGATCTCAACGAAAGACTCGCCGTCGATCTCAACAACGTTCACGTTGATAGGGAAATGCGCATACACGTATCTCATCTTGTACTTGTAACCCTTGGTGACACCGGTGATCAAGTTGGCAATCAAAGACTTCACGGTTCTCAAGGCAGCAACGTGCTTTCTGTCACCGTTGTGCACAGTGATCTTGATGGCCTTGTCCGAAACCTTGGAGAAGGTAACATCAATGTGCTTCAAGTCCTTGGTCAAGACACCTCTTGGGCCGGTGACCTTGATGCTTCTAGCGTCGATGTTGACGGTGACGCCTTCTGGGATTTCGAGGATCTGGTCGGTTTGGATGTACTTCATTGCTGCTGAGATGAGGAGAAAAAGTGGAAAATTTTGGGGGGACGGTGGTTAATGGCTTTATAGAAAAGTTGCACCGAGGCGTGCGAGGGTGTGTGCAGGTGGCCGAAGCGCAAATTTTTCCAATCTTTTTTTGAAAATGTCACGTGACGCGCGCGGCTTTTGGCCAATGTCTAGTGTGACTGCTTTTTTTCGGGTGATGCTTTGGGTCAGAGTTGTTCAAAATGCCGACGCTACGCATACGTAGCTACGCCGCGTAGCGTTGCCAAAACATTTAGCAGCGTATGCGTAGCGTAGCATAATTCCCTACGCTACTCTACGATCGTAGCGTAGCGTAGCCACTTCTTATAGGGTATATCAGGAATGTAATTTTAATGATGATGATGAATCATAATTCATTTAATTTTGCCGCTACTTTGGTTGAAAAAAAAAAAAGGAATCCTCCTATTTAAGAAATATATAGATTAGAAGCAGCGGGTTACTATAAACCAGAGATTGATATCTACAATTCGAAAATATACTTGCCTTCTTCCACTTCTTTTTCGAAGTTTTTGTTCAGCAAACTCTCCATCGGTAAATGGTAGAGGTTTATCGACCTCCTTTTCAACGTTGATTATTTCAGGGGTTTTCAATTGGTCGGCCTGCCCACTATCCCTATCTTCGTCAGACATTTCTTCAGGCGTGATGATCCCCCGTTATTTGAGTATTGCAAAAATCATTATCGTATCTGACGAAGCAGAATTTTTTTCTTTGTCATTATGTTGCCTACTCGAAAACGCGATTCTAAAGGCGCTGACATAGCAGCCAAAGCAAAGAAATCCCTGGCCATGCGGGAAATGATCGGAAGCCGAGACTTATGGGTCTTCCAAAATGCAATGTCATCCTGCCCCCATTCCCATTCCCATGATCATGATCAACATCAATGTCTCGTATTATCTCTGTCAAATGAAACGTAAACAGGGCCTCTTTTTCTTCCAGAAGAACACAAACCTAAACCATCTCGATCTTCTCTAGCTGCAAAGACCTCAATAGTGTGAGATTCCTCGTAGAAGCCACTTGAACCGATTACTAATGATCCAAGAATGGTCAATTCGTTTGGTGTAGATGAATTGGTTGCTTCTTAAAGCGTTCCATTGTCAAGCTGTGGACTGAATCATAGTGCTTCTTCAAAGTCATCCAGTTCCTTTCGCAACCGAAATAATAATTTCTGTGGCGCAACATACACTCTGTCACAATTGGTTTTTGGTCTGCTGGCATTTCGGGAAAGAGGTACCACATGAACAATTTATACCTCAAGACATAATGGGCTTTGGGCAGGTAGCAATTCAAAATTTTTCGATGGGTATTGAATTCGGCTAATTCGTTGTGGCGGCATTCTGTGCCCAGAATTTAATCTTCAAGTTGTTCTACAATTTGAAAAGCTACCAACAGAATGCATGGGATTTTCTTTCTTCGGGGATGTCTGAGTAAATTTTATGGGTATGGATTTTAAGAAGCCATCGATGGGAATTAAGACCCTAACCCATACTTTTAAACCTTGTGCATTCAGGGGTGTGAGAGTTTAGGGCTCGCAATTCACGAAATCTACATAAATAAACTTGGGAAGTCGTGTATGTATCAGATACTAACTTCTTAAACACAAACCATAAAAAATTCCTACGCTCCTACGCTATGCTACGCGGTAGCTACGTTGAGGTCCAGCGTATGCGTAGCGTAGGCGTAGCTACGTCCCTACGCTACTCTTGTCGCGTAGCGTAGCGTAGGCACAAATCTACGCCTCTACGCGCATTTTGAACAACTCTGCTTTGGGTGATGGGGTGGGGTGCTTGTATGTAGATGTGGCCCTATAAAGTAGTATTCTTGTTGTAAAAAGGAATGTAAAAAGGGGTATATGGGGTTATTCCAGAAGCGAGTTTCTGCTTTTAATGTTATTTTTGTATATCGGTGAATGTGGGTGCTGAATAGAGGCGTGTGGGAGTCTGAGGTTGTTTCCCGAACACGTGTTCCGTGCACGGGATTCACACTGTTCGGGAACTTCTCCCGTCCCTTCTTCACTTTAATGCCTTTTGTAAGATCCATATAAAATATATTTCGGTATGGAATAGATGGGTCGAAGTAAAGGGGAAAAATAAAAAAATCCTGAATGTCCTAACTTCTTTCACTAGAACCCTCTAATGGCCTGTACTATTACTTTGCTGTTTTTATGGTTATTGGGTATATCTAAGGCGGTTTACACTGTTTCCACGATATTTTTTCACACGTCCAGTATCTGTACAGTAATTATTGTTGTTAAATTAGCGATATCCTTTTGCGGGACTTCCAACTGGCAGCCATGTTGGTTGGTATGTACTGCTTCCACTTTGGACATGAAATAATGCAATATTATATATTTTACAGCATCTTCCTGATTATAGGGGACTGCTTTGCGCTTTGTTAACAATCTTCACAACTTCAAAGGAAAAGACTCAATGTTATGTGGATTCTTAGCAGAATTTTGAGCAAGTAAATTGTTTTAGCAATACAATTTCACAGAGTCAATATTGGGATGTCCCAAGTAAAGTCATTTAAAGAACTTGGAGTATTCACCTTTGTTCAACTAGGAGCTGTTAGATTCTGCAGAAACTACTATTTCTTCACAGTTCCATTTATCTTCTTTGGTAAAAGTACTTGAAAGTAGTTATGGCTTTTTTAAATTTAACCCACTTCATAATTGTTTATATTATATGCTTTTACGTGTATAATCTGGCGAGGAAGCTTTATACCCGAGTAAAGAAAACAAGAGAAATAGCAACAAAGAACGTAGATTGTAAAAAAATTTATGGTATACTGGACCAACACTTTGAGTTGCTGATTTGATTGCAGAATTGTACAGCTATATTTCTCGACCATTTATTTCTACTACAAATACAAGTACCGACACACATGGCTTTGGAGAATTATATAAATACGAGCAAAACTTCCACAAAAACGTACCTCTTCCATTTCTTCAAGACACAATAAATTCACTTAAGAGAAGATTAAACCCCCCTTTTGTAGTGTTCAGCCCCCATCACAGAACCAATACCTCAAACATCCCTCTATAGGATGCCATACTTCATTTCATCTCTAACAATTAATAGTAGCACTCGTCACCTTTGTTTCCAAGACTTCGTCTAAATATACAACTTCATCGCCAGAATCGATATCCTCATCAACATTCGTGGTGGGCCCATGATAGTGCTTATGTGCATAAACATAATAATAAACAAGAGACAAAATCCATACACCTGCAGCAACAACAATGGTATAATTCATCGTCTGCTTGTTTGGGTTAGTGTCTGTAGGAAACATCACCATGACAATAATAAAAAGCCCGTATGCAACAGATATCCAGCCATTGAGCCTGCTCCAGAACAGGCCCAAGAAGAACTTTCCTGGGATGAACTTTTCTTTCATGTAAATAAGCCGGAAGAATGTTGGCGTGGCCCACGAGAGGTAGTTTCCTGCAATAACAAGTGTGAACAACGCGGTAGCAGCCGTGGTTCCGATCAAACATAGAAGCCCCGCAATAATGGCAAGAATTCCGCCTGTAATCACAGCATGGATGGGAACGGCAAGTATTTTGTTCACTTGTTTGATCCACCACGACATGGGCAACCCGATATCTTTCGAAAAGGCAAAGATCTGTCCAGAAATGGCCGTGAGAACCGAAGCTCCGATCATGAATTGGCCAATCGATATGAGAGCCATGAAAAAGATGGCCATTTTTTTCCGTTGACCCGGAACAGTCTCAAACGCATCATAGATGACCTGGGCCATGGGCTGGCCAAAGCTGGATCCCAATATATGACCTTCTATGTCGTCTTTTTGGATGGAAAACATCGTCACCACCATTAGGATAAACCCCACGCTTCCACAAACCCCAATAGATGCAATAATCCCAAACGGAATCGTCCGGGAAGGGTCTATACACTCCTCGGCCATATGAACACACGCATCAAAGGCCCCGTTAGTCCAAATAGCAGGCATCCATGCTTGGGCAACCTGGGTCCAACCAATTGGGAAATGCGTAAGGTGTTCAAAGTTCCCAAACACCCACGAGGCGGCCCGGGGAGTGCCACGTGACGCAGCAATGGGCATGGCAATGATGAATAGAACAATTAAAGTCACATTTACAATAATGGACGCAGTCTGGAGCCACGCACAGTGTTTGGAAGATGCACTGGTGATGGCGATATGGAGCAAGACAGTGGCAACAAGGACACCATAAGTTTT
Source organism: Metschnikowia sp. JCM 33374 (assembly GCA_005406065.1). Taxonomy (NCBI): domain Eukaryota; kingdom Fungi; phylum Ascomycota; class Pichiomycetes; order Serinales; family Metschnikowiaceae; genus Metschnikowia; species Metschnikowia sp. JCM 33374. Next base: position 109,078 of record BIMT01000148.1, read on the forward strand.
GACCGGGGTGATTTCGAAGTCACCGTTTTTGGCTACGCCACGCAGATCTCTTCTATTGTGGTTATAGCCATAGTTTATGGAGCACATACCAGCAACCAAGGCCATGGAGTTTGTGTTGCCAATGACAAATGAAAGTACCGTCTTTAATTTGGGAGGTGCATAGAAATTTGTCCAGTAGTAAAGACCACCACTCGTTGGCTGGAAAGAGGCATTTTCACTCATGGCTAAGCCAATCGTCATGATGAAATCCACAGCGATTAACCAGCCCAAAACAGCACCGGCAGGACCTGCAATTAAAGCCGTTCCTAAGATCGAAGCAATGGATGGAAGCAACCCCATAATGGAGAAGGCAATACCAAACACTTGAACAGCGGAAAAATTTCCGCCGGAACTCCTGTTTATACCCGATCTGGGCCAAAAGATCATCTTTATTGGAGACAACGGGATCAATTGCCGGGCTCTGTACGTTATGGATGTTGTTGTAGTATTTGGGGTTGGAAATAACCGCCTCAAGCACCTGTTCCTTTGACAATATGGGCCGGATCATTTTATTTTTGATGGTGTTACAGGATTTTGGGAATCCTATGTTTTGAAGGGCCGAAACGAGCCAACTCCGAGGTGATGATATTCACACAGCTCATTCATCACGCACCCAACTTTGAACCAAATGATTTGAAACTCTAAAGGTGAGATAAGAGATAGGAAAAAGATTACATTAAACCATTGCCATGTGGTTTTCTCAAACTGGCGTTATCGCGATAAGCAATCTGCGCAGTGCATGTCTTGATAAATCCCTTTTCGAAATGTTTCTCCCGAAATTTTTTTTTTCCCTCGATATTCAGAATATCTTTATGGCTCTTTTTTTATGTTTTTATCTCCGTTCTAAGCTCAATGGATGTGGTAAAGGAGGCGTATAGCACCCAGCAGATCGCCAAATTCACCATGGCGGAACGGAATTAGACACTGTTTGCAGCCGAAAGTGGCAGAGCGGCACCAGCGGAGCGAGTGCGCCAGTGGGTCAGAAAATGTCACATGATATGCTAACGCCGCGGCGTCCTGGCGTGGATGGAGAACAGACGCCGTGTTGAGACAATGAAGTGGCCCAAGACATTGGCCGACCGGGCCGGGTACTTGGCGCCGAAGAGAATGCCGCGGTTGAGCAAATTGGGTAGCGAATTGGGATTTGCCATTGTGGGTGGGGTATAAATGGAGAGTTTTTCCCCCGAGGAAAAACTCGTCCGTCTTTTCATTATCCATATATCGTAGTGCTGGTTGGTCCTGGGTATTGTATACACTAGAACCGAGGAAGCAGATTCTTGAAAGATTAAGAGTTGAATCGAACTAAAGACTGAGAAAATTTCCAACAATCAAATGTCATCCAAACCAGGCGAAGTCTCAGACTTCAGCATGTATTGCGTCGAGATCCAGAGAGCCTTTGCAGACAACTTGGGCTCACTAAAAGATCTCGTATTTAGTACTGACGAAATCCCAGACGATATCGAGTACTATTCTAGCCGGTGCAGAAGGAAGCTCGACTTACTGGACAGACCCGTGGAATGTGAAATGTCAATCAAGACGACAGAAATGAAGAGGCGGTTGGTAAAGGAGTTAAAGGATACAGTGTTGCAAGTCCTTTTGACCGCACCACACCCGGAACTATTCGCCAAATACTTTCCCGATTTGCCCGGGCGTCAGCGCTGGGAAGATGCAAACAAAGATCTAGCAATTGAAATTGTCAAGAATTACCCGTTTTTGGAAAATAAGGGTACACTATTGATTGCACCAGAAAGGAAAACAGATCTAGGCTACGTGTTAGATGCCTTCTTTGAGGCATGCAAGGAAAATTCCAAGTTCGCCCGGAGACACGAGGCCGAGGACGCACGTGTGATAAACCTATTGATCAGACATTGGAAAGGTGAAGAAATCAAGTTCTTGCCAAGTATTATCCACTTGTTAAAGATTCACGAATATACCCATGGAGATCAGCCCAACATCAACTCGGAAATCCAGGTGAACATCTCGCAATTTACGCACGGATTTCCCGAAGAGGGGCAAAGGAGAGTGGACGACTGGTTCAACGCGAAATACTTGAACAAGGATACCTGCACCCCTCAGGTGGAGATTATCAAGGATTTTCACGATACAGTGTGGCCAAAAATGAGCCCCTCGGAAAGATATCGCCCTAGGTGCGAAACAAGTGTGACCGCACAAGAACGGATCAAATTTCTGGCCCAAATCAAAGCTTTGGGATGCAGCCAAGACGGCTTCTGGCCTGTACGCTTAGCAGCCGAATTTCAAGGGGGCAATTAACCCTCCAACAGAAAGCGGCCATTGGGGTCAGAGTCACAGTCAACAGGTACTTGCAAGACCACGAGAAAGTTGTGGTCGTATTAATGACATTGTTTGCAGCACGTCCGAGGTACGCAGAAACTGTCTTGGTATACACCCGCTCAAGGAATGTACGAAATTGAAGGAGCCAGCACGCGAAATGGAGGGCCATATCAAACCGTGAAACATGCGTTCACACCAAGCAAAAGGCCACAAGTCTTAATGGGTATCAGCAAGAGTAAAAGCGAAGAAACCACCAGACATTGACGCATCAATTGGCCGCGTCAACGAACAAAATAGGATGCTGGAACATGCGCTATCAAAACAAATTGATGGCTTAAATCGACAGGTCCAAGAAGTACGATTCCCGCCCAGAACAAGAGGGGCGAGGGTGTCTTGAATTATGTTAGGAGGTCAAGGTAATGTCCGACGGTCGCTATCAAGAAAAACACAGGCTGTGCCCATGCCCATAATGTGGATTAATAAATAGTTTACATGGTTGGTAGTCTTGGGCTTGGAGTGGATATATTAACTACGTTTTTTCCTAATAAATATATCCGAAAGTTTTACTGCAATCCACATCTGGTGACACTACTATCGAACTACAAAATAATATTCTGGTTGTTTTTTTGATGGCCAGGGGTGGAGCTGGTCCGCATCCACAGAGCCCCTAGTATATTTATAGACATCTTCGCAAACTCTAACTCTATGGTTTGCATAATCCACGCTTTTAGCTTTGGCTAGGTATCTAAATTAGTCTTTTCTCCTTGAATTGGTTCGAATAAGCGGGGGATACTCTCAATCAGCACACACTCTCTAGTAAAGTTCTATTCTAAACCTCTCAACAAAAGCATAAAAAAAAACTTCCCTTCATCCTCGCTTGAGATCAAAAGGACTCAGTCTCGCTCACTTCTTCTGAAACTTGGACTTCACGGGCATCAGCGGCCGTTACGCTATTGAACATTCCCACCATTCACTGAATAGCCGAAATTCTCATCGTACTGGGATCGAGTCTGTTTCTCTTTTCCGTGACTAGGTTCTTCACCCGAGAAAAGAAAGACCCAGAAGACGCGGACATTGATATCTAGATAAGAATCTTTTGCCATCCCACGAGCTTTCCTGGGCTTTCTAAAAGCCAACAGCCGAAAGAGAACACGGACACCGAAATTGAGTATGTGTTGCAGAATTTCGATCTCGTTGTCGCCTTCAAAATTAAGGCAGAGTTGAACTACTGCTACAACATGCTGCCCCGTAAAGCCTGTTTATACCTAAGTCCATCTCACCGGGATATCATAAATTGCAACATTTGTTCGGGTCTATACGTGGGTAACTCCAAGCCGCCTTCTAGCGAGGGCTGAGGCACCAGGTCATAGGCATTGTTCTACATTGATCGAATCAATATTAGGATATATGCTTTTAGTAAAGTTTGCCCCTAGCGGAATCGACATCTAGTATAAGTAATCAAAATATAGCTCAAAGTACTGGTCTACATTTCGCACTTTACTAATTTTGGTCACCACTGGTCTTGGGTCTCAGGTGTATGGAAAGCTCGAGTATCTTTGAACAAAGTTAGTGTTTTTGGTGACTTTCAAACATTTCATTACCCACCTCGGACTGTCTGGTAAATTAGACGACAAGCCTGATCAAAATACCCATAATAACGTAGATTTAAGATATGCAAGTGCTAATTTAAAACCGAGTAGGAAAGTTCCTTCGATAAACTTGGCTGGTTTTAAAACCCTTGAAGTCAAGTAGGCATTCTTTCGGTCCTTTATATTCTGGAACGAACGTGACAATGTGTTCTGGAACAAGACATCTGATAACAAACATCCCGAGACATTCCATATACAAGTGCACCTGACCCGGACCATGGGTCTCTATATATGCATACTTCTGCTAAAGTTCAAGAGTAACGGGAAATGCCGCCTGAATTTCAACCTCTTTAATGCAAATTCGTCCAACAAGTATGAACACCTTTGATTCCTTGCACTTGATAATATACGACGTGGATATTTTTTGACTAATTTATTCGGCTTAAAAGGGTAATCGAGGTGAAGCTCTATTACTTGGATTGGTACTGACTAATTTTTGCTCTCGGCAATGTATTGCAGAGATACTCACTACTTCGCAGGCAATACTTCGGTGCAATGTATGTATCGTAATATTGCAGTATCATTTCTTTTCTACAAATTGCTAAAGCAGTGAAGTTTGTACCATTATAAAGTACACATTACAGTATTCGGCGTGCTGTAAAGAATCTTTCCTGTATTGTTGTTTTACGACCTTATTCTACTACAGAAACAACCGGAAAATCCCACCGAAATATGTGTAAGAAAAGAAGGTGAAACACGGACAATTTTTTTCAGCTACACTTACAAAGAATCTCTTCATCTTCAGTTTCTTGGTAGTCTTCATGATTCTAGTTTGTCATTTGAACCAGTGTATTCAAATATGCTGGTGCTGGATTTTCGCAATAGATTGCTGCGGCTGCAAATTCCAAAGCAAAAAAGGAAAGAAATAAAAGAACCAACACTTTCTTACAACTTGTCTTCGATAGTCTGAAACCAAAAAAAAAAAAATTCAACCTTTTCTAATGATGTGTCATCGATAAAAGCTCTTTTCCAAAAAGAAATTAAAAAATTAATACTCGTTGTTCACATGAAAGTAGTCCCACTCCCTTGTTCTTTATTCTTTTAATTTCCAAGTCTCCCAGAGGACATGATTCCCATCATTGTTTTCGCTTAGAAAAGTATACCTTGTGTTAGGTATCCTGAGAGAAACAAACATTTACACCATTCTTCCTAATAAAAATTTCTCCCAAAGCTCTCTGTTAATAAAGAAACTTGGTCAGATATCCTAACTTATAGAAACAAAATTCTAAACAGAAGGCTATAGCCGGTAAGCTTCCGGGGCATTCTGAGCAATCACCAGCCAACAAAGACCTAGTTTCTCGAGAAGAGGCCATGTAAAGTTTCCGGGTAAGCTTTTGTTAGGATTGAAGGGGTTTAATATTACGCCCAAGAAACTCTCTCGATGTATGAAAACCGTGACACCGGGATACATCCATTTGACGAAGCTTGTTGGCCTTGAATTTAACGGTGCTGTGGAAACAACTGTGTTTCGAAAAGATATTAGGGGCCTCATATTGGTGTTTATTCTGTTGCCCCTTGTACAACGAAGATTTATAATTGCATCCTAATAAGACATGGATACGATTGGGATTTATGATTATTGCGGCCTAAAGAGTTCCACGGAAGAGCAAGATTATCGTTAGTTTAATTGTCATTCCTAAACCCACGTTCACCTTTTGAAGAAAGACCGTTCTCAAATCGATTTCACCAAGAGGTTGTCTGAAAGAACGTATCCTTAAAAACGCCAATAATTTCAAGAACACTTCCCAAAATACCCTTCATAAATAGGATAAACAAGCAAGACATAGTGGTTGGTCTCGGTCAATGCACCGTGTCAATTTATGGGTTTTGGTATCGTATCGTTTTTTAAGGGTCACCGAAATATCTTTAGCGTTGGCTTTCAATAAACTGTCCTAAATTTACTTCAAAAGAGATAGTCAGCCCAACGTCCTTACTTCCTCATTAGAGCTTCCCTTGTACCAATAATAAAACTCACTTACCCAAATTGAATATTCTTGATTTAACCTGTTTATTTTAACTTTTCCGGTTTACATATGTTACAAAGAGGCCCCCGCCTTAACACTTAGTTTCCCCACCATCACCGGTAAACTCGGGGGAAACGTGCCATAAACTTCAAGCATTTCAAGGAAAGTCCCCACAAACAACTGGTACACCTCCCCTGTTTTAGAATCGTCGCACTGAGCCAAATTACTCATATGCTTCAACAAAGTTTTCTATTGTCGTCGCGTCTTCGTACACCCAAGACCCTTCTTCATTATAAGTTTTGGCATTGGAACACATCAACTTGATTTGGCTCAAGAAGTCGTCGAGGGTATCAAACTTTTCTTGCTTAAGTTGCTTGCGGATCTGATTGAGAGAAACTGGCTTCTTGATAACCAGGTAGTAGTCAGCGTAGAGCTTTTTGGAAGGCAACTTCAAGAAAATATCGGCAATATTATGTCCATCGCTCTCGGCACGAAGCTCCATGATACCGTCTAACACTTCCAATCCTTTTTCAATAATGGGGTCATCTGAAATTTCATCATTTTCCTCACCTTTGAAATCATCTTCATCTTCTCTGGAAACATTCTTAGGCGGTCTTCCACGCTTTCTGGGGGTGTGCTCTTCCGGCTCAACACTATCGGGTTCACCCTTTCTTTTTCTTCTTGCCCGTTTCTCTTCTTTACGGCGAATGGCATCTTCGACGGTATCGTCATCATCATCCATAGCCATGAGCCATTGTTCCTCGGTCAACCCATCATCATACTTCACCGACTTTTTGTCTCTCATCCTTCCCAACTCTTTTGTTTCCTTGACGAAATGATGTGAGATATCTTCGGTGAAGACTTCAGGCAACTCTTCCTTTGTGATCAATCTATTCACGTATCCGCCTTGTCTTGCTTGGACCTTTTCTTCTATTTTTCTCTTGGTATCCATCTCGGTGAAAAACTTCTTTTCATCCTCCGAACGAGCTAAAATATCGTTCAATTCATCGTCATCCAACGAATCATTTTCTTCATTGTCTCTATCACCTTGTTCAGCATCCAACAATCTTTTCAAGAACTCCTCTTGTTCTTCGGCAGTGGACTTGTTATCGAATTTACCTGCCTGAATCACCTTTCCATCGATATCCAATTTTTGATGCGCCCTTTCCAAGATTACTTCTTCCACAGAGTCATTGGTGATCAATCTTAAGATTCTCACTTCATTCTTCTGTCCAATTCTGTGCGCTCTATCTTGCGCTTGCAAATCTTGATGGGGATTCCAATCTGTATCAAAGATGATGACGGTATCGGCACTTTGCAAGTTCAATCCCAAACCACCTGCTCTGGTGGACAACAAGAAACAGAAATATTCGGACTCTGGGTGGTTGAAGCTTTTCAACATATCTTGTCTATCTTCGGCTTTGGTAGAACCATCTAATCTCATGTACTTCATGTCTCTGAGTCTCAAATAGTCCTCAAAGATGTTCATCACAGATGTCATCTGGAAGAAAATCAACACTCTGTGACCGGTAGCTTTAAATTTGGGCAAGATTCGGTCCAATAACTCAAATTTACCCGAAGTTCTCCAGAGGAAATCATTCGACAAACGAGACTCGTTCATCACGTCTTCAACTTCATCGAAAACAAAGGGGTGATTACAGATCTTTCTCAATTGCATGATCTTGTTGTTCAATCCTTTAATACCCGACTTGTTGTTTGTGCCTGTGGTTTGGGAACCAAGGAATAAAGCATTGTGTTTGATCATCTGCTGGTACATGACATGCTGCAAGCCAGACAAGTTACATTTCAAAACCTTTTCAACCTTATCTGGCAAATCTTTCTCGACATCCTTTTTCAATCTTCTCAACAAGAACGGTCTTAAGACTTTGTGCAATCTCCGAATGACCAACAAACTTTCTTCTTCGGTCAACTCGATCTTTTCTTGGGAACCAGTGTTAGCAAATGGGGTGTTGAACCATTCGTCGAAGGACTTCACCGAGTTGAAAATTTTTGGAAGCACGAAATTCAATAAAGCCCACAACTCAGGCAAGTTGTTCTGCAAAGGGGTACCTGTCAAAATCAACCTATTTTTGGTTCTATAGTATTGTTTCAAGGTGATCGACAACTTAGATTGAGCATTCTTCATACGGTGACCTTCGTCAATAATCATATGAGAGTAGTTGAATCTGGCCAACAATGGTCTCTCTCTGATGACATATTCATAGGTTGTCAAAAGAACTTGGAAGTTACCTGTTCTAACTTCATACTGCAAGTCCTTACGCTGTTGTGGAGAACCTTTGTAAACAATCATTTTGACGGAGGGCGCCCATTTCTCAAACTCAATTGTCCAATTGGTGATTGTAGATAATGGAACGATGACCAAAAACTTGTCTTCACCCTTCTTCTCTATCAAGTGGGTAACCAAAGAAATGGATTGAATAGTTTTACCCAAACCCATCTCATCAGCCAAAATACCATTCAACTTATTGTTATACAACGACACCATCCATTGCAAACCCTTGATCTGATACTCTTTCAACTTACCACCAACCAAGATGGATGGCTGCTCGTGGATCTCCTCCTTAATTCTGTGAGCTACTTGGTAGTAGTCAATTTTTTCACGAAGCTCGTCAGTTGTATCTTCAGGTTCTTCAACAAGGGGGATTTCATCTTGCTCTGCCTGTTGCACTCTAACTGCCTTGGACAAGGAGTCAAGGAAACTATTGGTTTGTTTCAACAAGTGGGTGATTCTGTGGTCTTTGGTTTGATCCAATAACTTGATGTACGCCTCTTCATCGTTTGCCTTCAATGCCTGCAAACGTTGTTTGGCAGTTCTTTCCAATTTCTTCGACTCCTCCTTCTCAGTGGTGACGTGGAAGTTGTTGACGAACTTGGTCAAGGCGATGCGTTTGTTGAGACGCCCAAGTCTAGCCTCCAGGAATTGCTTTGAGTTTTCCAAGATGTGTTCGATCTTCTTGACATGCAATCTGTGTTTGCGGGCCTCAGCCTCCAACTTGAACTTGTCCTCCAATTGCTGTGCTAGAAGATGAGGGTTGGGTTGGTCCACCTTCTCTCTGATATATAAGCCGCGTCTTCCCTGTAAAGACAAAGGGTTGTTGCTCAAGTCACTCAGCTCGTATTGAGCCGAGAGGGCCACCTTTCTGATGAAGTTGTTTTTCAAGTGTTTTTGGAAGGCAAGAACTTGAAGCGACTTCAATTCTATTAGCGCATTGATTTTATGCTCGTTGTCCAATTGGTTGTTAGGCTTCGTGGCGGTGAAGTTGAACGTACCCTGATTCGCAGGCACCGCCTCCAACTCCTGGATTCTGGCGGAGATCTTACCGGCGATGATTTGCTCGGTATAGTAGTTGCCCAAAGAAGCAGTCAAGGGCCCCGCCGAGGTGGTTGGCTTCGGCGAGTCGACACCCACCGATTGGGCCCTTTCCAAGAAATCCACTGGGCTTTTGCGCGGGAAGTATTCGGAAACAATATGATCGACAAGCTCTGCATGGGAGGATGAGGCTGCGCCGGCGCCATGTGCCTTGGTGTAGATCAGGCCGTAGTCCATCTGTAAGGATTCCGGCAAGTCAATGTCGCGCGATAATAACTGTAACCCTGCAATATGCTTTTCAAAGAGTGTCACGTCAAACGCGGCGTCGGTGTTTCTATCGGCGGCGGCGGCGGCGCTATCGTCCAAGGCAGCAAGCATGTCGGTATAGAGAGCCTCTTCCTCGGCAATGTATTCCTCGTACTTGCGGCTGGCCTTCGCCAACACGCGTTCCAACGCCTTTTTCTCGGTAGCAAACGCATCTATGAATTTAGGAGGAGCCGCGGGCACGTGGCCAAACGGGTTCCCAGCGAGCGCCGGGTCTGCGAGCCGCGTGTACGCGTCGTGGTTATCTTTGGCATCCTTGCTGAGACGGAGCACGTGCTGGTAGCGTAACACGAGCTCATCGAGGTCCCGCTTGGACGTTGGGACGGGGATATGGGGGATTTCCTGCACTTCTTGGCTTTCGGAGCCGTTTACGGGGGTGCTGCTAGAGCCATTGCCATTGGAGCCATTGCCATTGGAGCCGTTGGGGCCATTGGCGGCACTAGCGCCATTGGCGACGGTGATTCCAGGAAACCCATTGGGCTCGGGGTAAGTGGCCACGCCGTTCATCGGGTAACTCGGCGGCTATTTGGTCAGTTTGTTGTGGACTTTGTGGCAGATGCGAAAACGCCAGCAAATGATTTTCCAGGGGGAAACACGCGATAGATGCTATCAGTGTAGATCCGCAGTGATATAAACAAAGGAAACACCTGGAAGTAAACGCCCGTTCTTTTCTTTAATCCTTATTGTTTATTTTTGATACCGGGGATATGCAATCAATGGGTCAAAAACAGCAGGAAGTCAAAAAAAAAAATCGTCTGGGTGAAAGCAGGTGGTTTTGGATAAGTGATCTCGAAGGATGTTTATCTTTAATGGTGAGAAATAAAAAAAAAAATTGCAACAGCAAATGTTTCGACGTCGAGGAATACCGGGCACAGGGGTATACTCGAGAAGGTATGGCGTGGGAGGGGGTTTTTTTTGGGATGTTTTGTTGAATTTTTTTCGTCGTGGGCTCGCCTCGTCAGAAATGTGGAAAAAAGAGCACCGTGTTTTTCGATAATACTGAACACCAACTAAAATGGACGGACGAACGGTTGTGGGTGGTTGTTTTTTTTTTGTTGAGGTGAGGATTCGCGGGTCGAGGGAAAAATTAAACACCGCTGGCGCGAGTCCCGGTCGCGCAGTCGCGACATTTGCTGGGTTGCGCGCGACATTTCTCCGGGGCGGTGGGTTTCCAGCAGGGGAGGGTGGATGATTTATGTGTGTTTCTTTTAAAAGGAGGAAAATCTGTTTAGGTGTTTTCGGTCGGTGTTTGTGGTGTTTGTGGCGTTTGACGGATTTGGGGGGTTGTGTTTGTGAGGGTTTGGCCAGTGAGGAAGACTCGTGGTGAGTTGTAGGCGATAACGGCACCACCGCGTTTAGAACCGCAGGCATTTTATCCATTCATTTGCTTGCTTTTTTTTTTTTTTTTTTTTTTTTTTGGCAATTGATTGAAAAGGGAAGTATGGAACGTATATGAACCACAACAGGTGGAAAGAATCTTATTTGTGTCAAACAGTTGAATCTTTGGATGGGCTGATTATTCAGGAGACATGTAGTGCAGCCTCAGTAATCCATAGGCCGGCAATCCATAGGGCCTGCTAATTCATAAGTCACCCGCAAAGAAACACCCCACAGTTATTAACCACAGGTAGGCCCACGCTGATTGATTTTCAAATGAAAGTATTAGCAGATGGGCGAAAAATTGGGTGTAGTCGTGGAAACCTAAGAAGGTGATCGGGGAACTTGCACAACCACCACCTCATAGTTCTTTCATTTAATGTGCCCGTTTATGGGGACGCGTAGGAGGATTTCCCCAAATATCGAAATCCCATCTCATTACTAGCACTTTCCCATACACGGTTCTGGGGTCTAGACATGGCGGGAATCTCGTTTGCATACACCCAGACGGGGCTCAAACAACACCATACCCAAAGGCTAGGTATTTACCTAAATCGGGGATAGGAGGAATAGACTCGATCTCACATGGAGCACCAACTCTACCAGCCAGCCCCTTTTCAACAAGCAGGTCGTATGGGGCCACATAATAAAGAAGCCTTGTAGCGGAAATTTCCCAAAATCAGCCTTAGTCGAGGCGACTATAAGATACCGGCGAAATAGAACTTGGATTGTCTCGTCCGAGGAGCCTACTATCAAAAAGAAACTTTTTCTCTCACCTAATGGGTTTGAGTTGATAGCTAATGCTGTGATGGAGCCGCCCGAGACTTCAAATCTTTGCTGATACTCAGAGAGCCGATCGTCTGCGGGGACGATTTCAAAATAGCAAACCTCACGGTTGGAGAGACCAACGACAGTTTGCTCGTTATTTGATGTTGCATGAAGGACTGTTATGCCTGCTGGTGGGTACCAATCAGTGTTTATCTTTTTCACTATTTCGCCGGAGTTTTCGTCGACGACGTGTTTGATATTGCGGATTCCATTTCTATGGATCTGAGCAACAGAACTGACACCTATCTGTTGTACGGCGAGAGTATACCGGTGATTGACAAACCCAGAGTCCATGACTTCTTCCACAACCTCACCGATGGATAATATGATTGTCTTCTCGCTGAGAGAGGAGGAGGGAACCAAATACTGGTCTTCTTTGGAAGATTTGAGGGGTTTGGTTGTGTATATCGTTGTGGGATTCATCACAAGCGGGGAAGATACAAGTTCCGATACCGTCATTCCGTACATGAGTGATTTCCTATAAGAGTGAGACGAAAGGGTCACTAGTTGTTTTAGAGGATCAGCAGTGCCTGTAGTGGTTGTCTCTACAAGAGCACTATCCATCAAAGGCCCCAAAGACTCCACAATATCGACCAGTGCTAAGTTCTAGAGACCAACAGGTTTATGCTAGTAGAAAAGAGAGCAAACCACACCGATAAAACCGATACAACCAAAACAAACCTTATAGGCCAGGGAACAACATGGTGGGTGCTATATAAACCTTTTCAGGCGTCTTTTGTTTTTGCTTTGGTCTCGGTCTAACAAAGCACAGGTTGTCCCCGCAAGTCAAGTCACCGTCGGTAGCGAATGTTCCGAGCAGCCCCTTTCTCACCGCCCTCGTTTCGTCTGGCGATAGACAGTAATACATGAAATTAAGCTGGGTTGCGTTTGAACTCAGGCGGTGGAATTCACAACTAAGATTTTTCTGCACACATTCTCTTTGACACGCGAATATGACAACGTCTATCTCGTCCTGCGACATATCTAACAAATCGAATAACTTCCATGCTACACACGACAGGTTGTGATTTTGCCATGCACACACCCATTTTTCCCTTGGCGTTGCTTTAGAGAAGAGAATCTTGGCCGCCACCGCCACCGCCGATCCAGCAGCTGCAGAAACTGTTTGCCACCGGTTTAATACAACACCAAGTAGTACCACCAATATACACACGGACACGGAAACCCTTACCATTGCAGAAAAGAGTGGGCTAGAGGGGGTGTTAAGTATGCAGGCAACGTTGTCCTCACGTAAGTTCAGCTGAAGATGTCAAAGATTACGCTCCCTATAGCAACGTCAGTGCGGGCAGCCTTGCAGTGTCCAACTTATACACACCCTTGGTACAGTGAATTACAAGGACATACGATAACCAAAAAGAAAAGAAAAAAAAAAAACACAAAAAGCATAATCTTATTGAGACTATAGCCACCGAGGCGTTTGCTTTAGGAGTTTTGGATTTCGGTACAACTACAGTAAAAGCACTTTATCTGTATGTTTACATTCTATTTTATGAAAGTATCGCGTTTATCCAATTATCGAGCTTTTTTTTGAACCCATATTGTGGGTATGCATTCAGGAATATGGGGAAATAAATTATGGTTGTCATATACTCTTGTGCAATTAGTATATTTATGTTTTTGATAAATACCAAGATATTTTCGAAAAGTTCAGGGAATTATTCTGGTGTTCAAAATGAGGATTATCTTTTTTCAGTGGTGCAAGGTTTTCAATCAAATACATGTGATCCCAGTCCATTTATAGAGCTTTTGTATTAAAGTGATATGCAGCCAAGATGTTTTTACTTTATTATGTGTATCTTATCAGACATAATAAGACAGTTAAGAGGTTCCTCTTATATAAAGTAGGACAAGAAGAAGAAGAACAAGAGAGCGGCCGAGGGCGAGCAGGACCAACCTACGAAGGTGCCACGAAGGCCAAGGAGGACAGAAAGGCCGGATCTGGAGGTGCTGCCAAGTCCGGTAACAAGGTCGGTATCAGAAACATTGGTAAATTGATGAACGGTAGGGGTTTCGACAAGAACACCTCTTTTTTACTTTTAACTTGGGTAAGGGAGAAAGCAGTGAATGGGTATGCGACACGTCATGGTCTCTAATCACATGGTCTTTATTACACGGCCCTTATTACATTGTCCTTATTACACGGCCCTTATTACATGGTCTTTAATCACATGGTCTTTATTACATGGTCCTTATTAAATTGTCCTTATTACACAGCCCTTATTCACGGCGGACGACTGCTTGAACATGGTCGATGTCTACCGATGAGTGGTTGCTCCCTGTAAAAAGTACAGTTCGTGGTTAGGATATCCTTCTTTTCCACTTCATACTAAGAACACACTAAAACCAGAAGGAGTTTTCGGCCAACAATGGTTCAAGGCCAGTCACCTTTTATATAACTTCCTGCTCTGTTTTTCCATTTGCTTAATGACTTAAGATTGGATTTCTGGCTATTACTATTGTGATTCCCCACACCTGGTGGCACTTGTTTCTTCGAGGTATTTAACTCTCAGCCAGAACAGCTATAACGGGGTTTTTATACAATGGGGAGACATCTTATCCGTAAATGGAAACATTAACTAAAGTGGGCACTATGGATGCGTTTATGTCGTATACTTGTTTCAAGTCTTTATTACGTAACGTGTCCCACCCCGTTGTGCTGTTGGTACGAGGTTAAAACCACTGACCAATGGGGAAGTAACCGATCCATTCGCCATGTATTTAAAATGATTTTTTTGGTATTTTTGTGGATTTAAGTAAGCCCTTGGACCGACTGTTCTGTTGGCTGCTAATTCCGTATCTTGATACTGCCTAATAATGTCCTCTCACTCGGAGGGAGGAAGTGGGCACTTTATGTTTTTAGTTATGAAGAATCAATAGTCCTCACACCAAACAACGAAGGAAAAAAACAAAAAAAAAAAAAAAAAAAACAAAAAAAAAAAAAAAAAAAACAAAAAAAAAACAAAAAACAAAAAAAATGACTTCAGTTAAATCACCACCTATTTCAACCAGCTGAATGGCTCTGCAATATCTGACGACCAAACTTTTGCTAGCTTCGATATATACCCCCACTTGATTGCGGCCCGCACCCACGAAAAAAAGACCGTCAGAAGATTTCTTCAGTATAGGCCCAGCAAACTGGACCAAAGCATCAAAGAACGAAAAAAAAACCCGTTATATACCAATTTCTTGGAAATAGAAGCTTTTTTGATTTTGCAAATCTTCCGATTTACCACTCCTCATATTCGAACAATCACCCAGTACAGTAACACCCAGCACGTCCCAGCACCACCCAGTACCACCCACGCACACGCTCACGTGACCGAAAACCTCCCGTCGCTCTTTCCGAATCGAAGCCTAAAGCCATCCAATAAACCCCATCTACCAATTAAGTATGTTGAGAACCATCGGAATCTACGGCAAACTTGCACCGAGGACCAGTCTCCGGACCCCGGCCAGGTTCAACTCCACCGCCCACGCACACCACATGAATTGGGTGGAATTCTTCAAGTTGAGAAAAGAGAACAAACGCATTAATGTCGCGGCCTCCGCCGTGACCAGTTTGGTGGGAGCTTTTACCACGTTGCAGTTTTTGGGTAACCATGAGATCGACGTGGAACAGCAGATCTGGGGCATGGACCCCATCATGATCTTGGGTGGTATTGTTGTGATTGGTGGTGTTGCTGGCTACCTTGTAGGACCCTCGATCGGAGTGCGTGTTTTCAACATGAAAAACTCGCGAGTTTTGCCGGAATTCATGGTTAAGGAACAGCAATTCTTGCAGAGAGTGCACCGTCACCGTGTGGACCCATCATCACAGTCGTTTTCGAACCCGGTGCCTGATTACTATGGAGAGAGAATCTACTCGTTGGATAACTATAAGCAGTGGTTGAGAGACTGCCATGCATTCCGGAGAAAGACCCAGGAGTTCCTCTAGAGGTGTTCCAACCGTGTACATAGAGTGTAAGAAATGAATAAAGAGGCAAATCCGTGGTTTTTGGTGGCTTGTTTAGGGGTAGAACTCCCTTAAGTGTTTGTTCTGGGTCTTTTTAGGTGCACACGCTTCTGCTGTGTATTATGAGCTTCCAGAAGTCTTGTTGATAAAAACCAAATCTGCTTTGGCAATCTGGGTGAAGAATCCACACCATTGGTTATACAGTAGTAGAATGGCTTTATTAGCGTTTCCACCACACAGATACTTGTAGTACCGTAAAGCTTTTCTTGAAACTTTATCATGCTTCTCTTGACTTTGTCGCAACTTTTGAAAGCGATTCTTTACATTAGGCTTTTTTCTTTCTGGGGTTAACTCCAGGGAATATCTCAAAATTTCACATTTCAATGTCCTCCCTTAAGTTCCGGCACATCAGAACCCTACTTGGTCTTCCTTGTCCTGCCCTAGTGATCTGGGTAATTTTCCCTAAGACGTAAGTAAAGCCTAGGAATCTTGGGTATACATGAGTTTAAAGGCTACATTCCAAAAATAATCATGCTTAATCTAATCCCGACCTTCCCATTTTAGTCAATGGAATGCTCCGTATTAGATTATTTCCCATGGACTGAACCCCCTTGGTGTATGACTATCAGAATAGGATACCAACGGCACTCCTCTCTATTGAGATTCCTTCGAGAAGCCCCAAATGAGATGGTCTTACCAGGTCTCTGGAGATGTAGCGGGGTTTTCGACTAACGGCTTCATCTTCTCCTTGAGGAACTTTTCATGAGGGTAGGCCACATCACACCACATTGGGCCTCGCGTGCCTCTCCACAGATCACGGGTCTTGCTAAAGGGATCTTTTTTGAGTTCCAGTATGTTGGAAACAACCACCACAATCTTGCAGCATCATTAGAAGGCACCTTTATAGGTCACATGTTGCAACCACAACGGATGAGTGATATTTCTGGGAGCAACGAGCAAAACCTTAGAATGGCGGTTTCTGGGGCTGGGTTTCCATTGCACTTAAGAAGAGATTTCCAGAAGCTTCACTGACTCACCATCAGAACACATGCCTTCCCTTGCTTATCATTAGGAGCAATACTTTACGTTTTCAGTTGAAGAGAAGATATTTTCGCCATGGACTGAGCCAAGTTTCTTTCTCCAAGAAACGCTCAATTGCAGGATGTTCATGGAAATTGGGTTTCATCCTTGCTCTGAAATATGCCTTCTCCAAACAAATAGGTTACAATTGGCTTGAAGATGGAGTGGGGTAATTCACCACATTAATATCTAGAAAAGACCTTTCCTACGCTTATTGCGAAAACATGGTGCCACAAGTTGCCGGGGTTCGGAAACTACCAATCTTTTTTTCACGGCCCCTTCTATGCACTTGGAAAACGCTGTGCCATCAAAGTTGACAGGGAAGAGTCTTCCAATTGCTGTATCTCAATTCAAGGGGAACACCCTGGGTGGGATTTGTCTTTACGGTGTGTTGGGTGATGTTTTTTCAAGCAATATAAGACTCTGCTAATTCGAAATACCTCATCTCCCATGCATACACCCTTCTCTTTCTTTATGACCTCACTATAACTGGGCTCCATACGTATTTATGATAGTACTGCCCAGCAATTTAGCCATTGTGATGCACGAGTTCATAACCAAATTTCTTGTAATCAAGGACCCAAAACTTCTAGATCTGGGCTCATTCATTTATAATACAAGAGTGTATCCGTGTCCGGCGTGTTTTGATACCAGATGCCTTTTCAACCAATTCTTTCAAGGACGTTGTGGCTTCGGAAATCCACCTGGCGTCTTTGTGGATTCAATTCACCAGAATTCCAACACTAGCAACAACGTTTAGATGAAACCCCTTCTCTAAATTCTTCTTGAACTCTGCAGTACGTGTTCGCTTGTTGGCAACTTGAAGTTAGCCATACCACCACCATAAGGTTCCGAATAGGGGCTATGTCATTCCGTAAACTGCCTTGTTCAGCGGCCAAAAACCAGACTTTGGTGTTTTAACCGACTGGTGGCTATGTCATTCCGTAAACTGCCTTGTTCAGCGGCCAAAAACCAGACTTTGGTGTTTTAACCGACTGGTGGCTTGGCATATTTCTTCTCCCTCGGTTGGTTGCTCGTTTAAGCAGGCCAGTTGGTGCACCAACGAATTTCACCCTGTAACCTCCGAGGCATGGTGGTGTACTCAAAAGTTTGTTGCCACGTTTGTATGTGTACTGGTATTAGTTCAGCAACTTGCGACAGAACTCTCCCTTTGTCAAAATGTATACATTCGCTCTTCCTTTCTGAAGCTCTTTTCTTTTTACCGGATTCGTATGCCCGAACCTTGAAATTATCTTCCCTGAAAATATTCCTGGAAATATTCCTGAAAATATTCCTGAAAATATTCTTGCACCACAGACCTAGTTTTGTAAACTGAACCTTTTGAAACATCTGCCTTGTGGATATAAACCCTCCTGATTGGAACAACTGGTGTATTAATATGTGTTGCCTTGATCTCAAACGCCTCCATCGATCTGGACTTCTCAACTCTCCACTCCGTTTTATTTTTGGCTTCAACAATGTTGTGCTTCATCCTGATGTTGCTGATTCTCTTCAACTCCCGCACATCAACATCATGCTTATTTCGGTCACGAAATCTCTTCGGCACGATTTCTTTTGCTCGTGGTTACTACCATTGTGACGGAATCTCTGGCAAGACAATTATAATTCGAGAAATTGGATTTTCCTGACACGAAAGGCAAAAATACAATATTTTTAAATACCGACAGAGGCCTCTTGAGAACAAAAAATTGGGTTTTACTATACGTTGAGATTACGTGAGACTCCAAATCCTGGTATAATTATAATGTAACTTTTTATTGAGTATACATATTACTCAATAAAACATACTACTCAAGAATTTAACATTCTTGTTTGGAATATATTTTAGATTATCTATTATGATTTTAAATAATTTATTTATTTATTAGCTCAATACCTTTGAATTTAAATGATGTTTATTTTGGATCATAGTATAAACTTTTCTTCATTTTATATAATTTAAATGCTTACTAGATAAGAGCATAAGCATCAAAATACCTTATAACGTTTTGAGCGGATCCAAAGCTAGTTGAACCGTAATAAGAAGTGTCTTGACTTTTACGATACCCTATATTACCACACATAAAATTCTTTATATCTAATAATATAGCATTATATTTGTGATCAATTTGAAAATTTAATCTAATTTCCACCTCTTACAACTCTTAGAGAAAAGGCGGGTTATAGAAACTCAACTGGTTTTGGATGAGCGCAAGCATGTTGCTTAGTTTTCCAGAAGCGTAAAATAGGCTCACATTCTGAGATTCCCAAGTGTATCTACTGTTGCATTTTAAGCAGGGGTGGGGTTCAGATGTGATATATAAACCGCTTTGGAATCTTTTTTGGTAGTATTTTCGAACCACCCATGGGAAACCTGTACGTTACTCAAGAGAAAGAATAAGAAAATCGGAAGGAAAAGCCCGGGCAAGCAAACAATAACCAGCAAAAAAGTCCAAATCTCAAAATCCAACACCCTTTCAGGAACCCTCCCAAAAATGAGCTCCGTGGTTATGGATTTTCCCGAAATTTTAGAAATCCACAGTTTACCAAGAAGATTAGGTGCTTTTAAGATGATTGACAGCTTTAACACAAACTCAAACATCTTCTAATCCTGGAATCTAACCAACTAATGAGGAAGCATAACCCAAAACAAGAGTACCAACAATCGCCAGTAACACACGCCGGATATTATTTCCGTCAAATGCCTTCACTCGTGACCGGGAACCAAAGTTGACAGCACGAAGATAAAAACACCAAAAAAGGATATATGCATGTGCCGCAACGTTTCGAAAGCGGTCGATATTTTATCAGAAATGCTCACTGGGTCCTGCAACTTGAGTTGTTTTTCCAGATCTATTGTTATACAATATGTAACCATAACAGTGCACAATGTTATGAGCGGAAGAGAGCAATATAACAAGAGAAGATATACAGAGTGTGCAAAAAACCTTTCCGATATAATTTCCCGTGTAAAATTATTAATGAAAGACAAAGTTATGATGGTTCCCTGGTTGGGGACGGGATGTGCGAATTAGGGCCTGGAAATGTTTGATATATGTATTCTGAAGACAACCAAAAAAAAAAGCCTGCAGAAGCTTTTGAGCACATTATGACCGTCATGCGTGTTTGGGGCGATAAAAAGTGCCTCTTGTTTTGGCGTCTTTGTTGCATGCAGCAGAGCAATATATGGAGGCGAAACCATGTATAAATAGTAGACCGGAGAGGAATTTGGTTTTTGCAAAAGAGTATCCTTAAGGCTAAGCCCACTAGAAGAACCAAGAAAAAAGATCTGCTTATCCATGAAAACACCAGCGCTAATCCAAATATATCTGGGGGTATTATCAGTGGCCCATTGTGCATATTTACTAGCCCCTTCGTCAACGTCCCCTTCAATCCACGTTCCAGAAATAGACACCTTCACTAAACGGGGCCTTTTCTCGGATTTATTCAACCTCTGTATTCTGGGAGACCTCTCTGAAGGGTCCGAGTTCCGTCAAGGAAACCCACGGTGCACCGAGTCTACACGTGACTTGATAACAACGGCATCCGAAAACCAACCAGTGAATTCTCATCAAAAGGCTGCTGCTAAATCCATGAGGGCAAAATTGGATATCATCAGGAATGACATGTTATTGTTGGAAAAGGACATCACGGGCTGGGAACGGTTCGAGAAGCTTTCTCGTGGCCAGAAAGTGGAAAAGCTTATTAAGGCCATAAATATATGGAACTTGTGTATGATGAAGTACCGGCTTTTCAGTAATGACGAATGGGATAATCTTGCTGCTCACACCACCGAGAAGAAGCTAGTCAAGCTTGAGGGGTTCCAGAATGACATTGTTGAGCTTTTCACCCACACCAAGGCCTTTATTCTTACGTACTTGCGAAACTTCAAAGTTGATGGGTTGATGTGACGATGTGGATGTATGCCCGGTATTTGATTTATTTGCAATTGTGGATTTTGCGCTGTACTACTTGGAAGATGTTTAGCTGTACAGACCAACAATAATATACCAAAAACGTGAGTTCAAAAATGGACCCAAACCTACCCTCCTTTGAATTACAGGGCTAATATAGATTACGAGAAGACATGAATCCGTATAGCTTCCACTAGGAAAGGAAACCACTATTTTATGAAAATAGGTCTTTTCCGGATTTTGCCTGAGCTCGTGGTTTCGAACATGGAAATAACGTTCTCAATGTGAAAATCCCACACGAACCACTTAAGTAAAGAAAACCCAGCCCTTATAGTTACTCCTCTTTTTGGTTAGACTTATAATTAACACACATCTAGTGGAAGAATAACATATCCTCTGTCAAAATAGATACGGAGGATGCAAAGTTTACTGGTGAAGCAATCTTTTTGACACTCTGTTTCATCATTTAGTGGGGCTGGAATAACCCAGGAAGAACCTGCCACTTGTTTCTGGAAACAAAAAAGAATGTTTCCACCACTAAAATTAACGCTAGAAAATGAGAAACGACTGACCAGGGGTGAAATGCTCTCCAACAGTATTGTCTATGTAGAGAAGCCCAGTTTCAAGTTATATCTTTGAGACTAACAATGAGCACGGGTTTCATTGTTGCAAAGCAAAATATCTGCATCTGAAACGGTTACAAATTTCACTGATGTCCTCCAAGATAAGTGTTTTGAATTTGTTTTGTTTGTTTTCTTCAGAAACACATCCAAAATA
The DNA here is from genome assembly GCA_005406065.1 of Metschnikowia sp. JCM 33374. Classification (NCBI taxonomy): domain Eukaryota; kingdom Fungi; phylum Ascomycota; class Pichiomycetes; order Serinales; family Metschnikowiaceae; genus Metschnikowia; species Metschnikowia sp. JCM 33374. The sequence goes on from BIMT01000148.1 coordinate 130,626, forward strand.
GCACACGGTGACAATCAACACATGGCTTTTGCCAAGAATGTGGTACACTTAATGTGAGCATTTTACCCACCTTTCTTTTTGCCGAAGCGTGGCCATTTTGGAAGAATATGGCATCCACGAGAACACGAGCATGTTGAACCAAGAACATTGCCAAGAAAATTCAGTTTTGAGATCTAAACTATAACCACTCTTTGTCCACAATGCAGTGTAAGCACGGGCACGGTCTCCACATCCTTTACTCAGCACCGACATGGACTAATGAGCAGTTTTTCAAGAACAGTCTGGCCCCGTAAGGGATACTCAATAGCTCAAAAAATAAGCAATTTCTCTAACGTTGAACTCCCGAAGTAATCAGATGAACATGTTTCTCTTTTTTCTTCGTACCGTGCAACCATTGTTATCATATTGCGCTTTCTTGTCACAGGAAAAAGTTTGCAAAAAAACGAGGTATGGGGTCTAGGTATTCCCATTGTTAGATCTACCCAATGGCAAGCTTTTGATTGGAGATAAGTTATTCTGTTTAGTGGTGGGTCAAAACTTGCGGGGATCTTTTCTCTCCCCTTTTTGAGAAGCCCCTTTTGAGAAGCCCCTTTCGAGAAGCTGGTGGTATTTAACCCGCTGCTTTTCCTCAATGGAAAGTTCGAAAGATATAGGTTTTCTTGTTTCCATGTATAGTGCCATCAAAACCATTGACCATGAAACTCACCACCATCTTCCCAGCTTCTGCCATTTTGTGCGCTTTTGTTGCCTCCACCCCAACAGGAAGATCGCCAGCAACAACCCAGCTTAACGTTGAAAGTCAGGCTAGATCTCGCGAAAACACCAATGCTCTTCTTGATGGCACCGTTGCCCGACTTCAAGAACTCGATTTTCTCCAAGAGGAGGAATGTGGGTGTGGTGGATCTCCGGATTGTGACCCCGCAGATCCCCCTGCCAATATCCCCACAGATATCCCTGCTGCTGCTTCTTGTAGCTTTGAGAACGTCCGTTTTGTCTTGCCGTCTATGAGGACGGTTAAATGCCCAATTACCATAGCATTTGAGGTGGGCAAACTTTCCTGTTCCATGGCGGAAAAGGACGCGGACTTATTAAAGTGTAACATGGATCTCAAGCAACTCTTACTTGATCGAATGGTATGGCTCGACTCTCTCTCTGACCCCGAGACGTTGGCAGGTGCCGACCGGTACCTTAAGTTGGCCTACGGAGAGCTTGTGCGTGCATCGGGAGACACCTCTCGAGTTTCGCATCAACGAAAACTTGCTCTTGACGCCGTTTTCCATAAATTGATGGATTTACGACTCCCGTTGCTTGAGATCTTATACGGCAAGGCGCTCTATCCCAAAGCGGACGATTTGGTTGCGTTCAAATCCTTTTTGAGCACAGAAGTCGTTGCCTTGAATCTTCCCGCGTGCTCGCAAGTGCCGGAAGAGAAAATGTTGATTGATTTGTTGAGAGCGTTACGAGTTATTCTGCGTTGTGTTGTTGCGGTGATCAGAAAGGAAAGGAAGGGGGCCAGGGGCGGTGGCCAAATAGGAACTTAAGTTGGGAGAGAATGACCGAATGGTATTCTTTAGCTATTTTTCTCTTCTCGTTTTCCGGGGTCTTTTACACCTATTAGTTTGAATCTGTGAGTATTAAATGTTTGAGAAGTGATTTGTTATTGATTTGTTTAGAGCCGTACAGCTCTAGTGTCCCACACAAGGAACTCGTGGGGCTCAATGAATTTGGAAAAATGAAAGGCTGTTATAACGGCAACTGGAAGTTATTTCCAGATCTCTTTTTCCAGGAAAGTCCAGGTTGATTTTCCAAATATTGTTTCTCTTATAAGGCCGCATTAATATACTTGTAACTGTAGCTTTGCATTATCAGGAACCACTGCCAGAACGCGTCATAAAATGCATTCAGCAGAATTACTTTGACTTCTGACCGACAAATCAGTCATAGCTGTTGTGATGTGCGAACAATACAAGATACCGACGTTTTCTGTTACATTTTGGGTTCTTCTGAAAAGAGCACGTTCGCATCATTCATGGCCAAATATTACCCCAAGCACCACCAGCCAGAACAGCAAAACTGAACACCAAAAAAAGAATAAAACGAATAAAAAGAAAGAAGAGTGAAACACAATAAACATCAAAATCACCGAACCCCCTTTCAGCTTAATCCTTCGACACATCTCGTCCTTACATGGGCATCCCTGTACTTCACCTCATTCCTGGAATGCGTATTACCCTTGCGGCCATTGGCTGGAGCCAGGCCCAGGGCCTACTTGGACAGCGTAGCCAAATGATAAATGATATACAAATGCCGGAAAGACAAATAGCTTGGCCTCTTACTATTAACTTTTCAAGTAAACCAGCGACAATCTTGGCATGCAAAAAATTAGACCACCTCTTTCTCCGCCTCACAAGCACCCTTCCATCTCCATGGGTTTGACAGATGTGGGGAAGAAGTTGCGAACTTGACAAGTTGCTCGGGTGGGTGCCGGGACGCACTGCATCCAGGCGCGACATGCATAAGCACCATTGACGGCTTGGTGGTCCCAAACAGCTGCAAACCCCCAACACCAACCCCTGATTTTTACACGCCGAACCACTATAAGGCGAGAAAGCCCCCAGGAAGATGGCGTCAAACAAAGGCCACTCAACCTAAGAAAATATCAACCAATGGAACCGGCAAAGTTGATTGTTGATTGTGGGGTAGGGAGCGCTGGCAATGGCGATCCCACTCCACACCCGTACATCACCAACGGGCGTGGTTCCTGGGCCGCTCCCCCAGCCAGAGTTTACTAACACAAACACAAAGTCTTTTCAAATCAAACAGCACCCATTGTACTGACACGGTTTTTTTTTACACTCAAATGTTTCTGTGCTAGTCGTATGGGCCCACCCCCAAGACTCGTGGCCGCCCGGGATAATAGCCCCGGGGCCAGCCGGGAGCGGCGCGGGTAAAGCCGCAAAAAAACCCCCCTACAAACACCACCCATAAAAATGTCGCGGCCACTGAGAGTGTCGCACTGCAAGTGTCGCGAGGCTCGCCAATCCCGGGGCAGGAAATTTCATTACAAAAAAATTACGAAAATAAAAGTGAGCCTCCCCCATCAACGGAAAAAAAATATCCACCCCTCCATAGTATAGCCACAAACACCCCCATTGATTTATATTTTTTTGGGCCATGCTTAGAGCTTTCAGAACAGCAATCCCCAGAGCCCGGGCCCATAGGGCCTCGGCATTGGCCAACACCCACCAGGTCAAATTCGCCCGTTTTTTGGCCACAGACACTTTCCTCCAGCTGAATAGCAGCAATTACGTCGAGGAAATGTACGAGGCGTGGCGCCAGGACCCCTCCAGCGTTCACGTGTCATGGAACGCATACTTCAAGAACTTGGACGGCGGTGCGGCCCCTGCCACTGCTTTCTCCGCTCCTCCAACCCTTGTTCCAGTTCCAACCGGTGGTGCTGGTGTCGGCTTCAACCCGGGCGCCCAGCCTCACAGTGAGGATGTCGTCACCCACTTGAAGGTGCAGCTCCTCGTCCGTGCATACCAAGTCAGAGGCCACCAAAAGGCCCAGATCGACCCATTGGGACTTTCTTTCGGCAACCAGGGTAACATCCCTGCCGAGTTGACCTTGGAGCACTACGGCTTTACCGAGGCTGACATGAACAAGCAAATCACCCTCGGCCCAGGTATCTTGCCTCGCTTTGCCGAGGATGGCAAGAAGTCCATGACTCTTAAGGAGATCATCGACGCCTGTGAGAACTTGTACTGTTCTTCTTACGGTGTGGAGTATATCCACATTCCTTCTAAGGAGCAATGTGATTGGTTGAGAGAGAGAATCGAGATTCCTGAGCCATTCAAGTACTCCGTTGACCAAAAGAGACAAATCTTGGACCGTTTGATCTGGGCTTGTTCTTTTGAGTCTTTCTTGGCCACCAAATTCCCTAACGACAAGCGTTTCGGTCTTGAAGGTGCCGAGGCCATTATCCCCGGTATGAAGGCTTTGATCGACACTTCGGTCGAGCACGGTGTCGAGGATGTCGTGATCGGTATGCCCCACAGAGGTAGATTGAACATGTTGTCTAACGTTGTGCGTAAACCAAACGAGTCCATTTTCTCCGAATTCACTGGTTCCAAGGAGTTCGACGAGGGTAGTGGTGATGTCAAGTACCACTTGGGTATGAACTACAAGAGACCAACCACTTCCGGTAAACACGTCAACTTGTCTCTTGTTGCTAACCCTTCGCATTTGGAAGCCGAGGATGGTGTGGTTTTGGGTAAGACCAGAGCCATCCAGCAATACAAGAACGATATTGGTGAGTACCAAAAGGCTATGCCAATCTTGTTGCACGGTGATGCTGCCTTCTCCGCTCAAGGTGTTGTTTACGAGACCATGGGTTTCGCCAACTTGCCAGCTTACTCCACTGGTGGTACCGTCCATATCATCATCAACAACCAGATTGGTTTCACCACCGATCCTCGTTTTGCTAGATCTACCTTGTACCCATCCGACATTGCCAAGTCTATCAACGCTCCAATCTTCCATGTCAACGCCGACGACATTGAAGCAGTTAACTTCGTCTTCAACTTGGCTGCTGACTGGAGAGCTACTTTCCACTCTGATGTCATCATCGATGTTGTTGGTTACAGAAAGCATGGTCACAACGAAACTGACCAGCCTTCTTTCACCCAACCTGTCATGTACACCAAGATTGCCGAGAAGAAGTCCGTCCTCGAATACTACAACAAGCAATTGCTTGACGAGGGAAGCTTCACCAAGGAAGATATCGAGGAGCACAAGAAGTGGGTCTGGAATATCTTGGAGGAGTCCTTCAAGAAATCCAAGGAGTACGAGCCAACTTCAAGAGAGTGGTTGACCACCCCATGGGAAGACTTCAAGTCTCCTAAGGAGTTGGCCACTGAGATTTTGCCTCACCTCCCAACTGCTGTCGAAGCCGACACCTTGAAGAAGATTGGAACTGAGATCTCTCAAGCCCCAGAGGGTTTCGAAGTCCACAGAAACTTGAAGCGTATTTTGAACAACAGAAAGAAGACCGTGGACGGTGGCTCTGGTATTGACTGGGCTACTGGTGAAGCTTTGGCTTTCGGTTCTCTTTTGTTGGAGGGTTACCATGTGAGAATTTCTGGTCAAGATGTCGAGAGAGGTACTTTCTCCCAACGTCACTCGGTCTTGCACGACCAAAACTCCGAGCAAGTTTACACTCCATTGAAGCATTTGTCTGAGGACCAAGGTGCCTATGACATCTCCAACTCTTCATTGTCCGAGTACGGTGTTATGGGTTTCGAGTACGGTTACTCTTTGTTCTCCCCAGACGCCTTTGTTCAATGGGAGGCCCAATTTGGTGACTTCGCCAACACCGCCCAAGTCATTGTTGATCAATTTATTGCCGCTGCTGAATCTAAGTGGAAGCAAAGATCTGGTTTGGTCTTGTCCTTGCCTCACGGTTACGATGGACAAGGACCAGAGCACTCTTCTGGTAGAATCGAGAGATATTTGCAGATGTGTAACGAGGACCAACGTTTCTTCCCATCTCCAGAGAAGCTTGAGAGACAACACCAAGACTGTAACATGCAAATTGCTTACCCAACCACCCCAGCTAACTTGTTCCACTTGTTGCGTCGTCAAATGCACAGACAATTCAGAAAGCCTTTGGTCCTTTTCTTCTCCAAGCAATTGTTGAGACACCCATTGGCCAGATCTGAATTGGATGAGTTCACTGGTGAGTCCCACTTCCAATGGATCATCGAGGACCAAGAGTTGGGCAAATCTATCAACAACAAGGAGGGTATCGAGCGCGTTGTTCTCTGCAGTGGTCAAGTTTACACTGCTTTGCACAAGAAGCGTGCTTCTATTGAAGACAAGACTACCGCATTCATCAAGATCGAACAATTGCACCCATTCCCATTTGCACAAATCCGCGATGCATTGAACACCTACCCTAACATCAAGGACTTGGTCTGGTGTCAAGAGGAGCCATTGAACATGGGTTCCTTCTCTTACGTTGCCCCACGTATCGCCACCACCTTGGCTGAGACCGACAACTACCAGGACTTCAAGTTGCGTTACGCTGGAAGAGACCCTTCTGCATCTGTTGCAGCTGGTTCTAAGTCTATGCATACTGCTGAGGAGGAGAGTTTCTTGAAGGAAGTGTTCCAAGAGAATTAAATAAACGCTCCTGCGTCCTAATGATGTTCATTTAGGATGAAAACACAAACCACTATGCTAAATTGCTAAATTGCTAAATATCCAAATATATTTATTCCGAAGTCATTTATATCTTAGTAGATTGTATTTGATGCCTGATTGGTTCCCAAGTTACAGTCACAAGTTAGTAGACAAGTACATTTCTGAACATTCACATGGTGTTCGCGGAACAATAAGACTGATCGTAATTACCCCGGAAAAACCTAAGCGCATGATGGCGCGGCGTTCCCCACATTTGCATGCGGATATGCGTTTATCCAGTTTCTTTTTTTTTTTTTTTTGGATCTACTGCGTGTCTGGAAAAATGCGGAGAAACGTTTTTCCGTGGGTCCAATATTTTGTAAGAGACGCCAGCACACAGTGGAATAATGATAAAAGGCGTTTGTTTCCGCCTTTCGTAGACCTAGTCTCAACTATTATCAGTAGGTTTATCGTCTGCCGTTTTTTCAGCTTCCGCACATTAAAATCCAGAGAGTTCAGCACACAGAAGCTTCAAATGACGTACCAAGGTTCCAAGGCTAGTATTCCCAAAACAAAAGTTCACCTAGAAGTTGTAATTGTTGGTGGAGGGCTTGGAGGTGTCACAACGGCCATTGCGTTGAAGATGGCAGGTCACAGCGTGACACTTTTGGAGCAGGCGGAGAAATTAGGCGAGGTTGGGGCAGGTATTCAGATCCCCCCTGCATCAACAAGGATTCTCCACACTATCGGAGCTTTCGAGGCAGTAAAGGCCAAATCCATGATTCCCAAGAATGTGAGGGTGTTTCGGTGGCAGGACGGGCGCCAGTTATCCAGCCAGAACTTGGTTCCCGCCACACAGGAGGAGTATTCATCGGATTATTTACACATTCATCGGGCCGACTACCATGCGGCACTAGTTTCACGTGCTAATGAGGTGGGCGTCGATTTTTGCTTGGGAAGCCGTGTGAGTGAGATCGATTTTGACCAGGGTACTGTTTCTTGTGCCAACGGCCAAGTTTATAGTGGGGACGTAGTGATTGGCTATGATGGTATCAAGTCGTTTATGCGTTCGGCGATCTTGAAAAGAAATGATCCTCCGTATAATACAGGGGACATGGCGTTTCGGGCATTGGTGGATATATCCACTTTGGAAGACAGCCCTGCGTTGAAGCGGGTTTTTGGCGAACCAAATATCAACTTTTGGTGGGGGCCCGACTGTCATATTGTCATCTACCTCTTACAAGGAGGCAGCACCATCAACATCGTGACCCTTTGTCCCGATAACTTGCCTGAAGGCATCAGTATCTTAGATTCCTCCAAGGAAGAGTTGAAACAGTTGTTCCGAGACTGGGACCCCAATTTATTGGAGCTTTTCGATAAGATCCACCAAACCAAGAAGTGGAAACTCCAGAACTCCAGGGAGTTGCCCACATGGACCCATGAAAGGGGAAATGTCATTATTTTAGGCGACGCTTCCCACGCAACCTTGCCTTACTTGGCGTCAGGTGCTTCCCAGGCGTTAGAAGATGCTGCCGTGGTGGCTGGGTTGCTTGCAAGAATCGAAGATAAGTCGCAGATTCATGATGCGTTAAAGATCACCGAAAAGTTGCGCAAATGGAGATCTACGCAAATAGTACAGGGCTCCACCAATTGCAGAGACATATTTCATTTGCATGATGGCGAAGACCAAATCCGTAGAGATGCTGAATTGACCGAGGGATTGCCGCAACTTGGGTGTCCTAACAGATGGGCAGACAAGAAGTTCAGGGACTTTTTATTTGACTACGATGCATTTGCAGAGGCCGAAAGGGGCTGGAGTGAGTATAGGAGAGGAGAGAATCCAAGTTATTTCGTGGAGAACTTGTATAAGTGCTAGATAATCGGGGGATATGTCACCATGGCTGAAAATATGGAATGGTCTGCCAGTTTGCCAAAGAGAAGTTGAAATGTTGCAACCTTAAGTTAAATGTTTCGGCAATTGAATGTTGCATCCCACCAAAACGCTAGCTGGTGCTATCCCAATGGTTATTTGTAGTATTTTCCCACTCAAAAATGGACATCCTTAAGTTTGCCCTTATCGGTGCATATATAGTTTCCAAGTCTCAATGAATTGTGTGTTTTCAATTTCATGCTGGTGTACTTTGGGTGAATCTTGCCCAAGGTCATTCACTAACAATTGATAACTCGATTAAGCCAGTAGATAGAGAAAATTGGGCAGCAAGACTTCCTGGATAATATGGGTGTTATAAATTATGCAGCTCAGTTTATGAAACCTCATACGGTCAGGTTAGCAACTACCCGTAAATAAATGTATCATGGATTTTCCTTGAAACTAATACCCGAGAATGTAAAACACATTCACTCCATTCCTCAAAACGTCAAGTACTCTGCGCATAAGTAATTAACGTAATATAAGACCTGATAGAAAAGCGAGGGCTTGCAACTTATTTTTAAATCAGCAAAAAGAAGACCTTCATTCTTGTTATTTCCCAACATTCAGATCACACACCAAATCCTCGCGAACCATTTCCACGGCCCTTTCCATCACCTGTAAAGGTGCTCGCTTCCCCGTAAACATCTCAAACTGAGCTATTAGCTGAGCCAAAAGCCATGTAAGCCCATTAACAACTACCCAGCCCTTTGCTTGGAACTCCTCTGCCCTTTCCAACGTTGCGCTTCTAAGTGGTAAGTAGCTGGTCTCAAGAAACGTTCCTCCAGTGGAGCTTCCGAACCAATTTTCGTGGATATCAACTTTAATTGGCGCTGCAGTGCTCCGGTCAACACTAGGAATACACGAAACAATGCTTATAGGGTACATAGCTTGCAGGGCTCCACACTTCGCTCCTCTTAGGTTTTCTTCGCTAAGAACAACCACTTCAAAGTACATCAAGTCTCTCTGGCTCTCACACATCTGCCCTGTTGTGAGTGCTTTTGACGGAAGCAAGGGCGAAAGGGTGTTGAAATATTGCGAGAGCTCAAGGGCACGGCTGTTTGTCCGGTTATACAAAAGGATTTTCTGGTACCCTAGCTGGATCAAGGCGTAGATGGCAGAACGGGCCATTCCACCAGCTCCTAAAACCAACGCGACCTTTTGGGGATTGGACGAGTTGATGGGCGAGGTATTGTTGGCCAAGGCGATCTTCACACCAAGCCAGTCGGTGTTCTCTCCACGAATACACGTGGTTACATTTGGCTGATCAAGCAGTCGCTTGGCAACTATAGTATTCAAGGCGCCAATGATTTTCACGTGACTCGACATTTCGTCAACAACCTCGACCGCACTAGACTTGAAGGGCATTAGTACTGCCGCGCCCCCGAAACAAGGTCTTTGAGCGATTTCGCTTACGTTTGACTCGAGTTCAGAGCATTCACATAGCTCGAAGTCGTGTGGGAGTGCTAGAGCCTCAAATGCTTTTCTGTAGAGAATCGGCGATGCAGACTCACGAACATTGGACCCCAAAATGTAGAATTTCAACTTGGGAAGAAGTCCCGACGAGAATAGCGCGTGCTGTAAAGAATATGCTGTGAACTGGCCGGGTTCGTCCAAGGATATTCTGTCTTCGCTTATGTTAGAAGCAGCAGAACAAATCGGAGTCATGTGTTGGTTCAGGAGTCTTGAAAACATTCCCAACAGGCCCCCATTGTATGCACAGATGTGGATGTTTGCACCCTCAACCGAGTTTGCGTGTCTAATTTTGAACTCTTCAATAAGGCGATTGTCAGAAATCTTTCGGGCCACGGCACTTAGTCTAAGTATAGGTAAATGAAGCTTTTCGGCAAGTGCAAGAACGTCGTGGGCTTTGGAAGTCCAGAAAGACGCGTCCTCAGAAGCATATTCCCCTATGATGTGGGTGCTACCGGTGTGACCGTTCCTAGAGGACAAGATTCCATGCATATTATGGCGGAACTCTTTCATGGTGTCTGTTGTGCTTGAAATCGAGTCAGTATTGCCATCGTCCCATAATTTCAAGTCCAAAGTTACGTAGTCAGAACCCATCCGGAACGCAGATCCAAACAAAGAGACGTAGTATTGGTGAATGGAAGTCTTCACCGCCAAGGTCTCACGAAGGGACGAAGAGAGCGCAAAGTCTCGAAGAAAAGCCTCTATTTCTTCAGGCGTTTGGGTGATGGTCATTATTATAGGAATATCACTCCCAGTGAGTCTTCGGAGCCTGGAAACTATTCTACTCAAGTGCAAGTCGGGGTGCTTGGTGCTTTCTCGAAACAACTCCAACATTGGTAATTCAAGCTGCAAAAAGTCCACGCCAACAAAGTCCAAACACTTAAAAGCTTGCTCTAGGACTTGGGCAGATCCTGATATACGTACACTCAAACAATTAGAGAATTTGTCGCTGAGCCCTGTGTGTAAATGGAGATTTCCCGTATATGCCCAAGCTGCATCAGGGCCTCGGACAAGGAAGATCAAAAAGCGCGAGAAATCCCGCTGGATGGGCTTTAAAACGTAGAATTGGCTTCTGGGTGATATCTGGGCATTTCGGGCCCCCGAAGCTAGCGGTTGAGGGGTGTGTTCCTCCGAGAAATAGTTGAAGAAATCGTGAGTGGCCAAGTCTCGGTATCTTTTGAATTGGTTTCGCACAAGAAGGAGCCCATCCTGCTGGCTTCCTTTGAAATTCATATACTTTAAGATCCGGTCTTCGTCACACTCTATGTTGACGATGAGATTGAAATATCCCGACCCAAGAAACTTCACCAACCTAGACGAACTGATTGTTGTCAGAGGCATGGCCACTACCACACTTTTTCCTCTGATTTCTACCAATTTTTCCCAAACTAAACGGTGCTGGAGTTGATAGTACGTCGCTAAATTGGTTTCCTTCAAGTACGCGGCATCTGGCTTTCCCGTGTACTCCCTTACACAATTCTCCATGTCCATGTAGGTGTATCCCAAATCAGCCAGTGCTATGAGGGCAAGAGTAGACTTCCCCACACCGCGAAGACCTACTAAAGCGATCCTATTGACCACAGATGGTTCAGCTGGAAGTCCCAAGGACACTGCTTGCAGCAAATTTAACACGGTATTGATGTTTCTGTGGCGCTCTCTTGTGAGGGCACGCAAGGCCTCGGCTGGATTCAGCAGCATGTAAGAGGTGGCTAAATTCTATAGAAGATGGGTTATCCCGAGAGTTTTTGAGACAATAAGAGAGGGGGTGGGGAAAGTTTTAATGAATAGAGAAATAAAACATCAAATTTACCGTCATTTACCGTGGTGAAACGGAATGGGGTAATCTCGGAAGAAAGTTTTTCCCGTACCCCCGATTAATTTTTCCGCAGTCCGAGAATGGAAGCCGCATAACTACAGAGGGTAGAGTGAACCACTGGTTATGCCGATATGGAAATCAGACCAGAGTTAGAAAGGGCGTTGCCAGTTTTTCGGCTGTGGAGCCGGGTGTTATGCTGGTTTAGGAGCTGGGGCCGAAGAATTTTGGGGCGGTATTTCTGAAATGCCTGAGTTGCTTATATTTCAGTCATAGTGCGATTAAGCGAGGTGAGGTTATGGTCACTGATGATCACCAATAAAACAGGCGATTGATAACTTTGTGAGTGGGGAATGACTTTGCGTTTGGGTCATTACTGTTGGTGATTTACGGGGGAAGTAAAGTGGGTTGTACTGGAAATAGATCGACATATTCATTAGCTATTATGAAGCCTCTTTCAACTAGACAGGAGGACTTTACGCCAACTCTTCAAAGCTTTTTATGAACAACTATCTAGCATTCTTGGTGTAATAATTATTAGATTTGTTTAAGAAGACTAAAGCATGAAACTCCCAACCCGGGAACACCCTTCAGTTTCATTTGAAGTGCACGTACCAGTTGCGATGGCGATCCCAGTGATGCATATATTTTCCTTACTTGTACCATCTACGGCAATTCCAGTCTTTGACAAGTGATTGATTTCAAGCGCCTTTATTATAAGAGGTCGTATTCTTTCGATTATCTAGACCAGCAATCGTGTGTCCCTGGCCCATGGGTATCTAGGATATGCTTGTTGAGACAGTATTCTCGGAGATGTTTAGATCCCTACACATTATATCAAGAACAGGAAGGTTTCAGAAGCTGCCTGTTGATGTAGCACGATCAATTTGAAAACTTTGCCTGTTTAAATTCCCGGTGCAACTCTTTGGTGGACTTCCAATGGAAAAGAAGTCCTGTTGCACCAGAGGGGGGTGGATTTCTTTCAACAAAGATAGAGTAATGTTGTAAATTCGGCAGCCAATTCTTCTATCTCAATTATTTTAACAGCATGTAGGATCTTGAAATGCCAGAGCAAGAGTAATACCCAAAGGCCGAGATTTTCTAAGACAGTCCAAGACCAGGTAAGCGAATCCTTGGGTTAGACTTGCCCAGTCCAGAAGCAATCCCAGGGTAAAAGCACCATTATCAGGAGCCAAGTAAAATAAAATCTTGCACCCTTGAAATCACCCGCTTGTGGCTTCCACCCAACCACGAGAATCTTGATCGCAAGTATCTTGGGATAAAGCAGATATTCCCTTGTTGTTGGAGATATCCTTATATCGAGGCTCTGGTCCCCGGGGCCCGTCTAAAACGGAATAAACAGTAGAGTTAATTAGCCCATGGATTGTTTATTGGCCAGCACTTACCACTAGTTTCTGAGCCAGAAGTATTTTTCTACTGCTTTTCTTTTTATGGAAATACCACCTCCACCACCTTTTCTCCTGGGGTGCCATCGTGCTAGCTATTGCAGTCGGGACACACCCCGGTATCAGTTCGCACCCAAATCAACAGTGTCGCCGGACGTCACATGCTAGAGTACTTTTCATTAATTTCTAAATACCCCCGACCAGACACGTAATAATTCCACCAAGCAATAGAAAAAATTGAAGAAATGAAAAAAAAAAGAAAAGAAAACATCTACTTATGCTTGCTCGCCATAATGTGTATACCTCCAATTCCCACCCATCGTTGTATCCAGCAGGAATATCCACCGCGGCGAATTGCTGTTTTTGATACGTCCCTTCCGCGAACGCGAGTTCGTGATTGACATTCACGTGTTTCTCCAGATTCCTAGCAATGTGCTTCACCCGCTGCCCCCAGGATATCCCTCCTAAGGATATTGAAATGAAATTTGCAAAAATCCCCGTAAATTATCTTTGTCTTTTTCAAAAGTCACTCTTTTTCCCGGGTAATCTAGTGTAAATCTACACCCGTCAGGATTCGCCTTTTTTTGCTGACGCGAATTTAGTTGCTGTGGGCCAGCCCCTACAGGCAAGCAGTCTACCTCGGGCCGGTCTAACTAGGGGCCGGCCTGACTAGTGCCACGGTGTAACTCTACAAATCCAAATACACCCTCCACCAAATAATAATAAACAAGAAATTCTATAAAAATAAAAAATAAAACTAACAATGAAACCACCAAAATTCATCAAATTCATCAAATTCATCAAATTCATCAAATTCACCAAATTCATATCTTTATCCAACCGCCTTGGCCCCTGCCCCATCAATTCTAGTCATACCAGTACAGGCTCTCGCCGCACTTCCCAAGAATCGTCCTCCGCCCTGGTGATCTACAGACTACAGGCAAGACTGCTGACCTGCACCCATGCGCACCATTATTGACCTAGGATTTGTACCGAAAAAAGCGACACCGTATCTTTATATCGTCAAAGAGTTTTTCCTATCATTTGTTTTTGCTACACCGTTGCAAATCCCACAGACACTTGTATAGATCCACCAGGTGTACCATTGGCTTGTTTTTTCTTTGCTTGCTACCAGTTTTGCCTGATTTAGTGTGTGGTTTGACATCCCCTTCCGGCGGTTAGCTTTTTTCGTATACTGTACGTGATTGTTTGGCGTTATAAAGTTGAGGACCTTTCCTTTTTGTTTCCGTCTTTTTCCTTTCCCCCCACACTCGCTGCCCACTTACCTTCGGCCTTTTTGTTTTTGGCTCCAAACGATTATTTGAAGAATTCCCCTGTCTTGCAGTTGTACTGTTTACCTCGCTTGTTCTTTTTTCTTTCTTTTTTTCGCCCCTGAATACTCGCCTGATAAGACCTCACCAATTGCACTTCTTTACTCATGTCTAGCAATGGCCACGCCACTTCTGGCACCACTAATGGATACTCCCATCACGCCTCTAAGCCGGCCTCTGTGCCAGCTTCTGCCACTGCCTCCGCTCCCACCTCGGCACCCGCCGGTTCTGTTCCCCCCAGAAGACGTACCGTACGTGACTACCAGTTCGGTACCCGTATTGGAGAGGGCTCCTACTCCACGGTGTATCTGGCGGTGGACTTATACAACCATAAGACATACGCTGTGAAAATGCTATCGAAGAAACACATTGTGCAAGAAGGCAAAGTGAAATACGTCAACATCGAGAAAACGACCTTGCATCGACTCGGGGTGCAACACCCCGGCATCGTCCAATTGTACTATACATTCCAAGATGAACTGAGGCTTTTCTTTGTATTGGACTTTGCCGAGTACGGCGAATTGCTTTCAATCATCTCAAAGTTTGGCTCGCTCCTGGAACCCGTGCTGAAGTTCTATATGCTCCAGATCTTAGATGCTGTCAAATTCATCCATCTGAAGGGTGTTATCCACCGTGATTTGAAGCCTGAAAATATCTTGGTCGGCTATGATTTCAACTTGAAAATCACCGACTTTGGTGCCGCAAAACTTTTGGGCGACGCCGACGATTCTCCCGACGACACTATCACCTACGATTCTGTCAATCTAATTTCACTGAATGGTCGCCTGGAGCGCAAGGGCTCATTCGTCGGCACTGCAGAATATGTTCCTCCTGAGCTTCTAAAATATAACCTATGTGGCTATGAGACAGATATCTGGGCCATTGGATGTATCCTCTATCAGTTCTTTAATGGCGTGCCACCGTTTAAAGGAGGTACTGAATACCTAACCTTTGAGAAAATTATCAGCATAAGTTACTCCTATAGGGAGCAAGTTCCGCAAATGGTGAAGGAAATCATTGACAAAATCTTGGTCTTCGAGCCTGTGAAGAGACCCTCCATTTCCGAAATCCAGGCCATGCCATGGTTCAAAGGTGTCCCTTGGAACAGCAAAGAATATATCTGGAACAGAAAGGTCCCAAGATTTGAGCCTTACACCCTGTCCACTACTACCACCACCACCACCACCTCAAGCACAATTGCGCCTCAATTGAAAACCGGTTCGAACAGAAACTATAATAAGTCCAACTCGAATTATCAGTTGCATTCCCAGATCCAAAAGTCCGACAACCTCGTCCCGTCCTTTGGAAACAAGCCTCTGTATACGCCAGCAACTCGTTTGAAAAACCCAATTTCTCCTCAAAATGGGAACTTTCCGATTTCTCCCCAAAATGGGAACTTCGCAATTACAACCCAAAATGGATCACATAATGTGCAACTGGCTCCAAATGCCGTTCATTCTTCTAAAGAATATCAAGTAAATGCCCATCCTATCACTTCTCCTGGACGTGGGCAACCTCGCCATAAACCGAGCCAAGCTGCTCTTAGACAAATGGCATTAGATTCTCATAAAAGCATTCCTCAAGTACCCCAAACGTCATCAAAGGCACCTTTATCACCCCAAAAGAGACCGTCTCCACAAGAATCAAACTCTTACATCGCCGCTCAACATGCAGCAGGTTCCGTGCCGTCTATCGAAAAGGCTCTTGGGGAAGCAAAAATCTCGGAAACTTCGAGATCACCAGATTACAAGAACTTGAGAAACAATACAGCATATGCATCTTTGCCAAATCCGCCTTCCACCCGCGCACCCTCAAGTGTGCCTCGTACCCTGAAGTCAGCACCTCTTCCCGCTAAAGCTGCGCCTACACCCGCTAAGAATTCACCAGTTCAATCGCCCCTATACAACCGGCCATCTCAAGCAAAGTCATCAGCCGAGCTATATGACTCAGGCAAAAGCATAAAAAAGAAAGCTGTCACGATCACCCTAAAAGAGATCACATCATTCTTGGAACCCGACGAAAAAATCATAAAGCTAGATTCTGTATTGAAGCTGATGTTGAGCAATAAATTGATAGACCGAACCCCAGGAAGCTTAGATGATGAGGCTATTGAAAAGCTTATAGGGAGACACCAGGCTATACTTGACGATAAAATGATGCCTGTTATTGCTTGTATATCCAACAAAGCCAAAGTTTTCTTGATTGGCGAAAGTTTAGATGTCATGATGGTTGATTTAACTGCCAACAGAGGTGGAGACTACCTGATGTATGACTACGAGTTTGAAAGTGTCATCGTTGATGATGATGACGATCGGAGTAAAGATGGAGAAGAAATATTTGGATACCTCATCTTGGAGTTAATCAAGGAAGGAGGAGATCTCATCTTCTTGAAGAAGTTCAATGAGAAGGACAAGGTGAAGTACGCGTCATGTATTAAGGTGATCAACGCTAACGGTGAAGCAATTAAGATTGGATCTAACATCGGATGGATCGACTGTCTTATCTGGGCCAAGGAAATGGTTGATAAGGAGTTGAAGAACAAAAGGGCACAGAGCCTGAGCAACAGAATGGCATCTCAGCAAAAGCAAAAGTCGCCCCCAGGGAGACTGGCGTCTGTTTCCAAGAAGATCGGCCGGTCTGGCTCGATTGCTAACGTCTCAAGTAAAGCCAAAGGAAAGACAAGTTCCAAGAACAGTGGAAAGCTGTCTCCAGAAGATCAGGGAAGTGACCAGAAATCATCGTTGAGCAAGTTTGCATATGCTGCAGCATCAGCTGCCGCTCATAAATAAAATAAAGGAAAGAACTTATCGTGTTGGATGGGTTGAACACAGAAGTACAATTACATATGGTATTTATCATCATTCATGGGCATTACTATTTAACAATCTAATAATGAAGCTTATCTTCACTGAGAGTTGTTCCTTTGCGTTCCAGATGCTGACTTGAATGCCTGGAGCCAGTCTTTATAGTAACATTTATCTGAAAGCACACTGGCGGTTTGCTCGTGAAGGATAGTTTCCACATTGGCTTCGTTTGCCACCCAGTTTTCTACACTGACGCATCGGGAGTACTGGCGGTCTAGGAAGTCGTGTGCATTTTTGAGAGCATAGGGGTCAATGCGCAAGTCGTAGTCTTGGTTTATGGTGGTTTCCTTTGATTGAGCCTCGTTGCGAAGGCTCTTGGCGTAGCCTGAACAATAATGAATCGCATCAGCTCTGGCGCGCCATTGAGGCAAGATGGTTTGGTTGAAGTATTTTTCACATTGCGAAGGTCCGATTTCGTTTAAGTGCTGGATGATGGAGTCGTCAGTGGCGATTCTTGAGAGACGTAGAAAAGCCCTGATTCTCGAGCTGGACTCGCAGTTTTCCGGCGTAAGAAGTTGTGTGGGGGCCAGCAGCGACTCATCTTTTGCGTGGGTGTATAAGTAAGCGGCCATTGTGGGGATATGAAGCGATGTTACTAGAAAGTTTTGTGGTTTGAGAGGGTGATGTAGTTCAGACAAGTTCACTGGGAAATATGGGGTCCAATGGTGCGGAATCAAATCGGAACTGGCTTGTTCGGGTATAGAAGAGTTTTGTAATTATTGCAAAGTGTCCAATTAATATGAGAGGCAAGTAATGAAGAAAAAGATGGACATAAAAATGAACAGAAAGAAAGAAGGAAGGAAGAAAAAAGGAGCTATCAAGAACGTCGTACGTCCGAGATGTGTAGTTGCATGTGTCTTAGCAGTGGCAAAGTCAGATACCGGAGTGCGTCGTTGGCCCGAGCGCATGACGAGATATTGTCCGGGGAAACTTCAATGAAGCCTATTTTGTATGTTTTTATTTTTATTTTTGGAGGGTATTGAATATTGGTAGCGTGTTAAATCGAAGAAATTCATGGCTGGAAGTCTTTGTTTCTTTTTATTAAGCTAATTGTTAAAAGATGCGGTGGGACTAACGTCGGTTCTAATTTCTTCGCCCTTGACCACTAGTTGGCAAATATTGTAAATTGTTTTTACAGTTTTTCTGGTATAAATCTTAATATCGATTTATTGTTAGTTTTGCTGAATTCTCCACGATATCAAAGAGCCACAGTAGCCGCGTCGAACATATAAACCAAAGAATGTTGGATTGTGGGAACCCAAAAGGTAAGTCTTTTACCTTGGAAGTAGGAATAATGGGGCCAGGTGAGTTTTCGCAGCCAGTCTCGGCCTGACACGCACGCTTCAAATAAGAGTCGAAGTTTTAAGAATACACATGGGAATTTCTGTGGTTTTATGTTTTTTTAAGTTCCAGAAGAGAATGTGACTAAATGAATTCTTTATAGGATGGAAATCCTTTATAAAGCAAACTGAGCATAAGTGTCCAGATAAACAATAGAGGATAGCCTAAAAACAGCTGCAGCAATGGTGTAGTTATGAGGTAATCCGAGGGGCCTCGTGGGACGTGAAATTGTGTTTTCTGTGAAAATCACCCAGAAAAAAAGTGTATAATTGGATTGAAATTGGCCATTGGCAAGGGTAATTTGTCATGCTGCTTAAAGAACTCCAACGAATCTGAAGATTTGACCATGGGCGGATTCAGTCAATATTTCTACAACTATTAGAGAGAAGTACCGCAAATAGTGTCTGATATTAATTAGTATAAGTAACGGCAATGCCAAGTTAAAGGTTGATGAATCTGTTTTGTTGTATTTCCTGCACTTATGGCTATGGAACTTCCAAAACAAATACTCCAAGGATTAAAAAAAAAAAAAAAAAGGATTATTGCAAATAAAAATACCACCATGTCTGCAATGACAGCAACTAATTGAACTGGCTCAGGGCTTTCGAGGGAGTTCTCGTATTACTGCAGTTGGGAAGGTAATTTTCACAGTTATGAGCTTCGTCAAACCCTGTCACCCACTTACCAGTTCACGTAACCAAAGGAACCGATCACGTGAGCGATACATTAAGTTCTAAGGGCAAAATTAAACCACCATGCGAAATGTGTGCGTGGCCCGTTACTTCGCCCAAATTGGTTGCATTCTATTTCTCATTCATCGGATCGCATTTATTAGCCTGCCTCATGGCCCTGCCAATGGGCGAGCAACAGCGGCATTGTAAAACACTCATTCCACCAGTTTTAAGCATATTTGCTTAAAGAAAAAAAACAGTATAAGTTCCGAAAACCACCCTTGCTGAACAAAAGGATGTGCTGCCCGAGTAAACCATAAAAAAATACCGCTTTATCTGCTCGTCACGTGATGCACGGGTCCCCTCGTTGCACCCCGGCCGACCGCCACGTCTACAGCAACGCGAGTTTCCTCCTAACCAATGGAACAAGTCCCTAGGAGCAATCTCCACATCACAATAGCAGAGTACAATAAACTTCTCTGCGCTCGATAATCCCTTTTAAGCACCGCCCTTTGCGACCCACCGACACTTATTGCATCGCAAATACACTACATAAGTCTCGGAAACCCCCCCGTGGAAATCCCTGCCCTGCCCCAAAAACAGACAAGCCAAGCTATCGCAACCTGTGCGAACCTTCTGGCCACGCATATTAACAGTGTTCACATTAACATTGTGTGGAAATACACCACCTTGGAAGAAACCGAAATACATCGCCTCACATCATTAATTTTGCTTCCCATATAACATGTCGTCACATTTATCGGAACACGCAGTTTCCTTTGCTGCCGTCTTGGCCTGGACTGCCCATTTAGACTACTTGAACACCGCGTTCGACAATATTGCCGGCGACTCCAACCTGCTGATGGAAAAGACGTGTCGGGCAGAAGAATTGTCCATCGGGATACGGGTGATCCGCAACTATGCCATGCGGACCTTGGCGGACCAATATATGGGGAAAGAGTGCCCCCACCCCCCCGCATTGTCCAGCGCCTTGGCTACTGTTTTAGGACACTCCCAACCACAAGCCAATGTCTCGTCGTCCATCGAGCAGATTCTTGAAAACATCGATGACTCGCCGAAGTTCTCAAATCCCTTGGACCAAGACCCCATTGTGTTCGAGAAGCTTTACATCACCCTAAAGACCGCCATTATACAAACTCTCGGCATCTTGCCTCCGCCGGAAGACGAGTTCACCGCCATCATATCGAAATTGCTCGCAAGCTACCTTTCTTCACAGCAGCCCAACTTAACTAGCGTCAATGCGTTCGAGGGACTTGCATCCGACACAACGGCGTTTTTTAAGGGAAATTCCCCTGCTCCGTGCGAATGGAAGGATGTATTTCCCACCTTCTCCTCCCTTCTCCAATATCATATAGATCTTTTGTCGGCAAGTGCCCCCGCACAGGGCTCGACCATCAAAAAAGTGTCCCAGCTCAGGGAGAAAGCCAACAATCTCATGGCCACTACATGCTATCCCCAGGCCATACAAGTGTACACGGATGGTATCTACGCATGTGACCATACGTGCCGTGCGCATTTCCCCCAGCTCTATACCAATAGGGCCATTGCTTATATTGGCCTCAACTGCTTTCCGGAAGCGGTGTCCGATTTGCAACTGGCCCTCCAGTATGACCGTACGTTTGTGCCGGCGTGGACTCAGTTGGGCTACTGCCAGTTATACTTGGGCAACACCATGCTTGCATTGAAATGCTACCTTGCAGCCCTCCGCTCCTTGTCCGGCGAAGTATACCCCTACAATTACCCAGTGGATGAAGCGTTGAGACACGAGTATACTGAGGCGAAAGCGCTGACAGTGATGCCGCAATTTGTACAGAAATTGGTACTGTCGCTCATTTTGGCCGTGAGAAGAGCAGAACAACAAAGAGAGTCCAACCTGTCTCTTCAAGAAATCACCACAAGGGCCCGCGCCATTCTTGCACGCCTCCAGTCCCACGTCCAGCCCGACGAGATCCAATATCTTGCGTATGCCCCCGACCCAGACGCGGAGTCGCTCCGGTCCTCGGCTGTCCGCGCAGATACCGTACGGCCCAGTATCTTGACGCCCGATGTGGCTCAGGATATCATGGCTAGTGCAAACGTAGAAGCATCTGCTGTGACTTTCAATGGCGTGACTCAACCCGGCAACGATATCCCCTTTCCAATTGTGCCCGGAGCTGCGGGGCCAGGAACCACAAGCGTGCCTGGTGTTCCACCAGCTGGATCACCACCAGTGGGATTTGTTGGTAGAAGCATGGGTGATATTTTGAATACCTTGGGCGAGGTTGTGGGTGATGTTATGCAAACACAACAGCCTCCCCACGGCGATAGTACCGAGCCCAGAAGCCCACCAGCTGCCACCCAAGATAATACGTCGGCATCAGAAAGGAGCAATGAGCCCACGAACCCGGCTACACAGCAAGCTGCCAGCCATCTCGGCCGGGCCTTCTCTACCATGCAGAGAGCCTTTAATTTGGCACAGCAGGTTGCCCCACGAGCACCGCAAAATCAGCAAAATCAGCAAAACCCACAGAACCCTCAAAGCACACAATCACCTCAAGCATCTCAAGCACCACAAGCACCACAAGGGCCTCAACCACCACAATCTCCCCAACCGGCTCAACACCCACAACACCCACAACACCCCCAACATCCCCAACATCCCCAACATCCCCAACACCCCCAACACCCTCAAAATCCACATCACGCTGGGGTAATGGAGGCTGCCATGAGACAACACCAAGCGGCGGTCGAACGTATGCTAAGTGCACGAGCAGGCAATAGTGTCACTGTCCAAAGCGGTCCGATAGTCTCCAACGGAGGTACAGGTCCACAGCAATCTACTTTCCGGATAGTACATCAGAGTGTAACTCATCCTGATAATCAATCCCGTAATACCCAGACAAGCCGTCCGCAAGGGGTTGCTGCTAACCAGGCCCAGCAGCATCAACCACCCCAACCGACTAGCCAGAACCGGGCAAGTCCGGGCCCGGAGGATACCGATATGCCCGATGCACCAGATCTCGATTAGGAAATAAATAATTTTGAGTGAGAATCCAGTGTTGCGTAAACGGTTGATGCCCATGTATTATCTGAACTGCTAGGGTGCGATTTTGGCAGCCATATCTGGGTGGCTCCGTGTAATTGCCTCACGATTGACAACACTTGGCTTTGTTCGCTGTGTCGTGGTGTGTATCATAGTATCAGTCCCACAAAAAGGTATCTGTAGATTTTATAGAGAATTTAGAGAAGAACCCATTGCAAGTTTTTGGTTAATTAGCTGGGTCTGGTCTGGACTCTGGTTATATAATATTAGCTGTGCCGCCAAACCCGTACATCCTAACCGGGGGAGTGGCAGGCGATAAGATAATCTGGAGAAATCAGGCCCTCTTCCAGATAGCGAGTAGCAGAAAACAAAAACCCAAAAAAATCCACAATAAAACTATTACACCATGGCTGGCTTGGAACAATCCCTTTTCCAGCTCAAATTCACTGCGAAGCTGTTGAACAGACAAGCCGCCAAGGCTGCCAAAGAAGAACTACAGGAAAAAGCCAAGACCAAAAAGGCCTTGACCCAAGGTAATAACGATATTGCACAACTTTATGCACAGAACGCCATTCGGAAATCCAACGAGCGAGTAAATCTCTTACGGTTGGCCTCGAGAATCGATGCGGTGGCTTCGCGGGTCCAGACAGCAGTCACGATGCGCTCTGTAACGGGGAACATGACCACGGTGATCAAGGGCATGGATAAGGCACTCCAGACGATGAATTTGGAGCGGATTTCCGTGGTGATGGATAAGTTCGAGAACCAATTCGAGGACTTGGACGCACTGACCAACTACTACGAGTCAGCTACAAATAACGTCAATGCTTTGACCACGCCCCAAGAGGAAGTCGACGAGTTGATGAGCCAGATTGCTGACGAGGCCGGTATCGAGATGAAGCAGGGATTAAACGAGACCAAAGTCGACATCATGAGTCCGCCAACAGCTGTCAGCGAGGAAAAAGAGGATAGGCTTGCGGAGCGTTTGCGTGCGTTGAGAAACTAATGAGAAGCCGGGCGATCCAACGTCGACACGAGGAGTGAGCGATTTTGGCGATTACTGTGATTTGGCGATTACTGTGATTTTGTGATTACTGTGATTTGGTGATTGACGTGTTGGTGATTACCACGTCTTGATAGTGGCAGGCTTAACCTCCCAAGGTGCTTTAAGAGGAGCCTTTCTTGAGAATGGTGACTGTAAGTCGCCACACATACAAGTCGGCCGATCAGCATATTCACTGTGGATTTCGGGGTGCACTGGATTGGGCACACGAAGAAAAGATTTAGATATGACAAAAGATTGGTCTCGTTGGGGCGTTTGTAATAATACCGATTCGTTCTATGATGCATCTGACGTGTGTTTGGTTGTGATAATGTAGTGTGGTCCTGTAGGGTGGGGTTTAGTAAACCCTCTCGCATTGGCGGTCCGAGTTCCTGAAGAAGCTATTGTTGCAAAACAATCAAGGTGGCTCTTTGCTCGTATGTACTTGAAAAGTATCTGGGCCCAGAAACCCTTGTCAGTGTATACATTAGTGTGCGTAAAGAACTCAATGAAGGAGTTCAGTTCATGTAAGTTCACTCAGCAATATCCAGCAGATATCCAGGGGTGCAAGGCATAATTTGAATTTGGCAGTTCTTAATGAGTCCGTCCAAAGAGAGCCACTGGTAAATATCCCACCATCACAACCTTCAACAGAGGACAATGGTCGGCTTCCACTCTTAGTATGATTAAAGGATATGCGTATTCCATCAGAAATATGAACAGTTCCCTAAATGACTAGCTTATCCAAGGACACTGGGCGTTATCCGAGCTAATTGCCGTAAGTGGACGATACCGGTGTAATATATTCTGTAAAATACAGAATCCTCCAGTACTCGAAAAGGACCCCTATATGAATCACGTACCAAAGGGGTTCGAAAATTGGTTTCCAAATCATGAGTACCTAAGTTGTTACATTCTACATTCGTTATAATGCCGCTTTAGTAACTGCTTCAAGTTTCTCTGTTATGTATGCTGTGAAGATGGCAAAACCAGACTTAATATTCATGTTGCGAATAGCAAAAGAGACGAGAGCCTCTAATTTAGAGAGCATATTCAGATCCTGTGATCATAGAATAAACCCAAATAGGTTCGACTCGTGCCATGGTGGTATTTAAACTGGCCCACTGGGGTCAAATGGAAGAAATGTACGAGACATACCTTGTACAAGGGCCTAATATAGTCTATACTCACAATAGGTGTATGAAGTTTCATTAGGAACTCTAGTTATCAGATCTTGCTTGCAGTTTCTTCGTTTTCGAGTTATTGTTTTGGGAGGAAATTCTGTCGATCCAACAAGATTGCTCTCATATTAACAAGAAGGATAGTGATTCGATAAGGTAATACCTCGTTGTACTGGGCGAGAACACGCCATCTATGCGAGATTTCACTCTGAGGACGAATTTACAAAGGTCTCGCCAGGGTAAGCGAAATGGTTATTTATTGCACCCTCTTGGTGAAAACACGGTTTCCTTGTACTTCTTATCTGGAGGGGCTTCATACGATATAGTAAAACGCCCCTTTAAAGAGTGCGTTCAAGTTTTTTTTGGCAGAAGCTGCAAATTCTACCATAGATAGTGTCCAATTCCAGGGAGAAATACTTGTCAAAACATCTTATTTTTGATGAATCATGTGTTCTGAATTTGTAAGAAAATCCCAGACTCCCAGTCATAGCCCCAGAACACAGCGATTTCATTGATTTGTATGAACCAAGTCTCGGATAGTAGACATAGCAAAGCCGTATCTATAAAACACTGAGGTCAATTCAAATAATGATTCGTCGAAATCTTCCACTACAAATATAGTTTTTATTTCAAAAACCCGGAAAGACCAACACGCGGGATACCTACTTCTACAAAGATTGAAATTACCCTCGTGAAATTGCCCAACATCATTGTTCTACACCCAAGCTTTTATCTTTTCTGCTCTACCTTGTATCACATGGCCCATTTGGGGCGTTGGTTTAATGTAATGCAATTTGACTTCGAATCATCCACAATTTTAAGTCTTGATCCAGCAAAAAATAAACACATTTTTTGAGTCTCGCCAAACTTGACCAATGCGTTGCAAATGAATATTTTATTGTGCAACCCCACCCAGCCCAACGCTTAATTACATTAATACTGGGGTAACTGTGGTGGTTCCGGCTCGGAGAAGGTGCGAACAGCCAGAAGTCGCCTCCGGCATTATTACCAATCGCGCCACAGAGCAACCCACAAGAAATCACAACAGAAGAAAGAAAGAACTCAAAGAAACAAAAAAAAAGAAAATAAGAGAGAAACACGAAAAGTAAAACCACAAAAGGGATCCCCACCACCACACCCGACTCTGTATAAATACAAGGCGTGTCCCTTTTTCCTCTTGCTCTTTTATTACCTCTCCTCTCTGCGAATAGACCCACCAATAATATTGCAGAGAGATCCCCTTGGGTAAGGCTTGGGCATGGCCGTGGCCCGCGCGCACTAACCGCAAGTCATCGAAGGAGCAAGTGCGGCAGAATCGGCGGGGGTACGGTGCCGAAGCACTCGCACCGTTCGCATCGTCTTGCCTGGAAAAGCCCCGATCCTGATAGCAGGCTCATGTCCGAGATTCAACTTATCTCTTTTTGAAATAGTCCACATACCCCGAAAAGACTAAAAGACTACCCGAAAAGACCAAAGAAAAATGCTTTCTTCCACATTCAAAACAATTGCTCGTCCCTCTAGACTTGCCTCTTCTATTGGCGCCGTCAGAACAAAGGTTTCCTTGCCAGACTTGGACTGGGACTTTGGTGCTTTGGAGCCACACATCTCCAGCAAAATCAACGAGATCCACTACACCAAACACCACCAGACTTACGTCACGGGTTACAACACCGCCATTGAGCAACACGCCGAGGCCAAGGCCAAGGGCGAGGTCAAGAAGACCGTCGAGTTGCAGAAATTGATCAACTTCCACGGTGGTGGATACACCAACCATTGTTTGTTCTGGAAAAACTTGGCCCCAGAGAAGCAAGGTGGTGGCGAGCCCCCTGCAACCGAGTCTGAGTTTGCCAAGAAGATCGATGCCCAATTCGGCTCGCTCGACAACTTGAAGGCTCTTACCAACACCAAGTTGGCTGGAATCCAAGGTTCTGGCTGGGCATTTATTGTCAAGAACAAGGAGAACGGTGGCCAATTGGAAGTTGTCACTACCGCTAACCAAGACACCGTGACCGGTCCTCTTGTTCCTTTGGTTGCCATCGATGCCTGGGAACACGCCTACTACTTGCAGTACCAAAACGTCAAGGCTGACTACTTCAAGGCCATCTGGAACGTCATCAACTGGAAGGAGGCTGAGAAGAGATACACCGTGAACTAAGCGAGTCATTATTGTGAGCCCATAGACTTGCGGAAAGCCGTGGTTTCTTTTGTGTGTATAGTCTAATTATTTATTCAGCTGGCTTCTGTTGAATGTACATGACACTCTGATGTATTCCCACTTCTCCCCTTAGTTAAGCTTCTCTCACTTTTAACCTTCCCTTCTCGCGCTCTCTCCCACTCCTCATATTTTACCTTCTTCTCAAGACGTGAAAGTTGTCACTCCAAGAATGGAAGCCGCTTCTTTAGGATCCATATTCTCTTCATCGCCGTCTTCGTGGCCACGTAGTTTCTCCAGCTTGGCTTTAGCCGTCGAAAGACTCCGGAAAGTTCTGGAAGTCCACGCGTCGCCGGCTTCGGCTTGCGATTGCGGCAAGTTATGCTTGATTTGCGTCAAGTTATCTCTGTTCAACCTGGACAAACCGCCGTTGGCATCAATGATGCGAACGTCAAGCCGGATGCTCTCCAAATGCTTGAGAAGCTTGCGGTGTTGGTCAATTCGACTCAATGAAAACAGTTTAAGAGTTCTCTGGAACTTTTTCTCAAAGAAATCAATGGCCTCCTTCCGTTCAAACATCATTTCCCCCAGGATCCGCTTCACTTGCAAATGAAGGTTTTCCTCTGCCTTTGTAGCGTATTCAAGCGAACTCAATGCTTCATCCACCTTGATAGGATCAAGAGACGACTTACTCTTGATTTTTGTGGCGGTTGCATGTTTGCTTCGGGTTTGAGACTGTGCTTGGATATGCTCTCTCATTATTAGGTGACGATTTGTAAGGGCCTCTTTGATTTCATAGAGATCATCCACCAAGGCCTGCATTCCATCGCCTAATGAGCCCATATCGCTGATCAGCTGAAGTATTGCAAGTTCGGATTGGATATATGCAATATTCGAAAGCTTCTCCCACATATTCTTCATTCCGGGGTGCACCGTCTCGAACTGGGAAAGTCCCTTAAGTTTCGTGCTCAATTCCGACACGAGTGACGCCAAATGCCTGTAATTTCTCTGGTTTTTTTCCAATGCTTTGTACAACCTCTGCCCGAGATTATAAGCGGATTTGATCATTGGTCTAAACTCCGCTAGTTCGCGATACGGGTCGTATGGCACGGTCAATTGTTTGAGGGTTTTCCGGATGAGCCCACTGGCAACTGCGGACTTGCGGCCAGAATTGATCACAGCGTACCCAAAGTCGTTCTCGATAAAGTACACAAACTCTTCGTCGCGGACCAAGATCGGGTTGCTCGTTACGCGATCCATCCATTCCTGCCATACATACATCAATTGTTTCTTCTCATCTTCCCCACCCGTGGGGTACGAAGTCTGGGCCAGCGGAATAACAGGTACAAACACCTCCAAGTTCGATACTTGCAAGTACTTGTTGAACTTCAACGTTTCACTGTAAGTTCTCCGGATATTGGTGTATTCCTTCTGGCGGTAACTCAGCAATCCTTTGACGGTGGCGTCAAAACGCAAAATGGGATTCTCCGGCTTGTTTTCCTCAACGGCACGTAGAGTCAACTTCATCAGGTATCGGCGGGTGAAACGTTCAGGGAGCAATCTCATCAATTCTTCCTTGACCAACTCCTCGGTATCCGCCGGCGTATCCGACGATTCGTTGAACGACCCAGCCGACCCATTGATGTCGTCTGTACTGCGAATCGGTTTTGTTGATGCATTTTCACCATCTTGGTACTGAGTTTGGGGGTAGAAAGAGCTATTTCCCGTGGTTTCGTATGGTTCTTGTGACGCCAAGAAGTTATTTGGCTGACCCACAACATGTTCGGGGCCTGGTCCAAACCCATCTGCATTTGCGACGGGTTCTTCGGGTTCAGCAAATGGGTTATTGTTTTCAAAGTCATCTGGGTCATAAGGTATAGCGGACGCCATTGTAGTGTTAGAAATGGAAGGTGGCACGAATACCGTGGGTGCTTTTTCTTGTGTTGAAAGTGGTGGTGGTTGTTCGGTCCCTGAAGATAAGGCCTAGTGCGGAGTCTCCGCGGACCATGGGCTTGGATGGGACAACGTGGTTTGGTGGTTTGGTGGTTCGCGGTTGCGCGGACCTGAGTCCTAGGCCCTGCTGAGTCCTCGGCCCTGCGATTTGGGGCCATCACTGGCAGATGATGGGGCATAATTTTCTAGCGGACCAAAATTCAGGGGCAAATAAAGAGTGCATAGAAATGGATTCTTTTCTTTTTATTAGTATACCAATGCAAAATCACCTAGATGGTTCGGGTATAACGTACTTCCACACGGTTGGAGACTCTTCACGATCGAGAGAATGCGAAAATGCTGAAATTTTCATTTTATAATCCTTCATTGAAACAATCATAGAGCCATGAATTTGGTTTGGTTTGATCTCAAAAATTCGTTTCAGGAAAGATTCGATACTTTAAGTTTATAAATTTTCAAATAAAAAAATAGAGGTCTGGGGCTTGCTTGTTTCCATTTTTTTAACATAAAGGACAAAAGTGTGAGAAAGTTCAAAATGAGCGTCTTTTTTGGATAACGCTTTACTCACTCAATTGCCGGTGAACTAAGTTTTAACTTTGCCAAACACTTCAGGACATGTTTATCTTCGATGCCCTGATTTTTTATATACCATATCTCCGTGGATTTCGAGCTATAGGCTCTGAAAGCTCGATGCCCGGGTCAGTCACGTGACCATTTTGTGGATTTTGGCGCTGCGGCCTATGGAAAATATTTTATTGGCTTCCGCGGCCGTGAGACTGCCCCCCATTTTTGATTTGTCTCCCTCGTTTGACTCGCTTGCGTTTCGAGTTTCTTCGATTTTCCAATAGTTTTTTATCCAAAGGGTAAAATCTAGCTGTATCCTTGCTTTTCTCGTATTATTAGCGAACATATTTACTAATCTCATAGTGTCTTCCTGTGTGCTCTCCTCCTGTGGACCACCGCTGTCTGATTTTGTCAAATAGCCGTCGTGCGCTTTTTCCGATCTTCTGGAGTTTTTTTGGCAGATAAGTCAAGTCTTCGACCACAGCAGGTGGTGGGGATTTTTTCTGCTTTTTTCAAAAATTCGATAACTCTTCGGGGGTTAAAAGGCTATGCCAGTGGTTGAGAAGCTCTTGAAGATTGTTTTCTCGGTGAACATAGGCCGAGCGGCGATATACGCTCGAAGGAATTCTTCTTTTATGAATTGTGCGAACTCCATCATCAGACTTAGAGATCATGTTTTGTAGCTCCCTTTTAATGGGAGAGAAGCCAACAAACATCTAGAGGTTGTAGAATGTGAGATGAATGGCATACGCAAATGGGTGTTATTTTTTTTTTTTCAAGAACTCGTTGAATTTTTTGACGTTAGATGACCACCTACCATCAATGATTAAAAGTCTGTATTTTTTTTCTCTTGGCTCCCTGTGAATGGGATAAAAAAAATCTTCTTGAGCCATCTGATCCCTGATTTCATCATTTGTCCATCCGCGGACTAACTTCAAGTCGCCAAGCTTCTGGAAGGCCTTCAAACCAGTTTCCTTTTCAATATGAGTCTTGCGGAAAAATCCAAAAAAATGGTCATGTGACCGACCCGAGCAACGACCTTCAGAGCCTATAACTCGAAATCCAAGGAGATGTGGTATATGTAAAATCCCAGGCATCGAAGATAAACATGTCCTGAAGTGTTT
>BIMT01000149.1:0-11682 GCA_005406065.1 Metschnikowia sp. JCM 33374
GTGAGTTTTTCGCAGCCAGTCTCGGCCTGACACGCTTCAAATAAGGAGTCGAAGTTTAAGAATACACGTAGGAATTTCTGTGGTTTTATGTTTTAAGTTCCAGAAAATGTGCTAAATAATTCTTTATAGGATGGAATCCTTTATAAACAAACTGAGCATAAGTGTCCAGATAAACAATAAGAGATAGCCTAAAACAGCTGCAGCAATGGTGTAGTATAAGTAATCAGGGGCCTCGTGGGACGTGAATTGTGTTTTGTGAATCACCAGAAAAAAAAGTGTATAATGGATTGAAATTGGCCATTGGCAGGGTAATTTGTCATGCTGCTTAAGAACTCCAACGAATCTGAAATTTGACCATGGGCGGATTCAGTCAATATTTCTACAACTAGAGAAGTACTACAAATAGTGTCTGATATTAATTAGTATGGTAACGCAATGCCAAGTTAAGGTTGATGAATCTGTTTTGTTGTATTTTCCTGCACTTATGGCTATGGAACTTCAAAACAAATACTCCAAAGTTAAAAAAAAAAAAAGGATTATGCCAAATAAAATACCACCATGTCTTACAATGACAGCAACTAATTGAACTGGCTCAGGGCTTTCAGGGAGTTCTCGTATTAACAGTTGGAAGGTAATTTTCACAGTTATGAGCGTCAAACCCTGTCTTATACAGTTCACGTAACCAAAGGAACCGATCATGAGCGGCACATTAAGTTCTAAAGGGCAAAATTAAACCACCATGCGAAATGTGGTGCGCATTGTTCGCCAAATTGGTTGCATTCTATTTCTCATTCATCGGATCGCATTTATTAGCTGCCTCCTTGGCACCAACCAGGAGCAACAGCGGCATTACAATAAAACACTCATTCCACCAGTTTTAAGCATATTGTAAAGAAAAACAGTATAAGTTCGAAAACCACCCGCTGCAAAACAAAGTGTTAACGCCCGAGTAAACCATAAAGCCGCTTTATCTGCTCGTCGTGATGCACGGGTCCCCTCGTTGCGTGCCGACCGCCCGCGTCTACAGCAACGCGGTTTCCTCTACAACCAATGGAACAACCAGGACGACTCCATCACATAGCAGAACAATAAACTTCTCTGCGCTCGATAATCACTTTGCACCGCCATTGCGATACCGCCGACATGTTATCGCAAAGATACACTACATAAGTCTCGAAACCCCAGATCCTGCTGCACCCACAGGACAGACCAGGCTATCGCTAAAACGGCCTGTGCGAACCTTCTGGCACGCATATTAACAGTTCACATTAACATTGTGTGGAAATACACCACCTTGGAGTGAAATACATCGCCTCATCATTAATTTTGCTTCCCATATAACATGTCGTCACATTTATCGGAACACCGGTTTCCTTTGCTGCCGTCTTGGCCTGGACTGCCATTTCTGGGAACAGTACCACGGCGACTCCAAACCTGCTGATGGAAAAGGCGTGTCGGGAGAAATTGTCCATCGGGATGCGGGTGATCACAATATGCCATGCGGACCTTGGCGGACAATATATGGGGAAAAAATTGCTTACCCCATTGTCCAGCGCCTTGGCTACTGAGGACACTCCCAACCACAAGCCAATGTCTCGTCGTCGCATCGAACGGATTCTTGAAAAACATCGACCAGTTCTCCAAATCTGACAAGACCATTGTCTGATTTCGGCTTTACATCACCTAAGACGCCGCCGTTATACAAACTCTCGGCATCTTGCCTCCGCCGGAAGACGAGTTCACCGCCATCATATCGAAATTGCTCGCAAGCTTACCTTTTTCACAGCAGCCAACTTAACTAGCGTCAATGCGTTCGGACCATCCGACACAACGGCGTTTTCAAAATTCCTGCTCGATGCGAAGATGGAAGGATGTGTTCCCCTTCTCTCCCTTCTCCAATATCATATAGATCTTTTTTGTCGGCAGGGTGCTTTACTTGAGATATCGACCATCAAAAGTGTCCCAGCTCAGGGGAAAGCCACAATCTCATGGCCACTACATGCTATCCCAGGCCATACCAGTGTACACGGATGGTATCTACGCGTGTGACCATACGCGTGTAATTGCGCATTTTCACAGCTCTATACCAATAGAATTCTTTATATTGGCCTCAACTGCTTTCGGGAAGCGATTGTCCGGTTACCTTTGGCCCTCCCAGTATGACCGTGCGTTTATTGCCGGCGTGGACTCAGTTGGGTTCTGCCAGTTATAGACGGGCAACACCATGCGCATTGAAATGCTACCTTGCAGCCCTCCGCTCCTTGACCCGGCGAAATACCCTACAGTGCAGTGGATGAAGCGTTGAGACGCAGGTATACTGAGGCGAAAGCGTTGACAGTGATGCCCAATTTGCAATTTGGATCGCTCATTTTTGAGGAAGAGCAGGAGAACAACAAGAGAGTCCAACCCTGTCTCTTCAAGAAATCACCACAAGGGCCGCGCATTCTTGCACGCCTCAGTCCCACGTCCAGCCGACGAGATCCAATATCTTTGCGTATGCCCCCGACGAACGAGTCGCTCCGGTCCTCGGCTGTCGCGCAGATACCGTTTTGCCCAATATCTTGACGCCCGATGTCGGGATTATCATATTTAGATGCAAACGTAGAAGCATCTGCTGTGACTTTCAATGGCGTGACTCAAACCCGACATATCCCTTTCAATTGTGCTTGCTGCAGGGGCCTGGAACCACAAGCGTGCCTGGTGTTCCCCCAAGCTGGATCTACCAGAAATTGGGATTTGTTGTAGTGCCCAGGAAGCATGGGTGATATTTTGAATACCTTGGGCGGGTTGTGGGTGATGTTATGCAAAACTGTACCTCCCACGGCGATAGTACCAGCCCAGAAGCCCGCCAGCTGCCACCCAAGATAATACGTCGGCATCAGAAAGGGGACAATAAGGCCCACAGACTTGGCTACCACACAGCAAGCTGCCAACCATCTCGGCCGGACCTTCTCTACCATGCAGAGGAGCCTTTTAATTTGGCACAGCGGGTTGCCCCACGAGCACCGCAAAATCAAGCAAAATCAACCCCTAAAACCCCACAGCACACAATCACCTCAAATCTCCTCACCACAACGCCACAAGGGGCCTCAACCATCTCCCCAACCGGCTCAACACCAGCACCACCCCCAACACTTGTCCCCAACATCCCCCAACATCCCACAACACCCCAACACCCCTCAAAATCCCCATCACGCTGGAGTAAATGGGCTGCCTTGAGACAACACCAAGCGGCGGTCGGACGTATGCTAGGGTGCACGAGCAGAGCAATAGTGTGTCACTGTCCCAGAAGCGGTCCGATAGTCTCCAACAGGTACAGGTCACAACAATCTGCTTTTCCGGATAGTACATCGGTGTAACTCATCCTGATAATCAATCCCGTAATACCCAGACAAGCCGTCCGCAAAGAAACGCTAACAGAGCAGCAACATCGAACCCCAACCGACTAGCCAGAACGGGCAGGTCCGGGCGGAGGATACCAGCCGTGCACCTTTTGAATCTCGATTGGAAATAAATTTTGGTGAGAATCCCGGTGTTGCGTAAACGGTTGATGCCCATGTATTCTGAACTGCTAGGGGTGCATTTTTGTAGCAACCATATCTGGAGTGGCTCGATTAATTGCCTCACGATTGACAACCTTGGCTTTGTTCTGTGTCGTGGTGTGTATCCTTAGATGTCGTTACAAAAAGGTATCTGTAGATTTTATAGAAATTTAGAGAAAAGAACCCATTGCAAGTTTTTAGTTTAAGAAATTAGCTGGGTCTGTAGGTCTGGTTTCTAATTTATATAATATTAGCTGTGCCGCCAAACCCAGCTACATCCTAGCGGGGGAGTGACGGCGACAAGGATATCTGGAGAAATCAGGCCCTCTTCCAGATAGTGAGTGGCAGAAAACAAAAACAAAAAAAATCCACAATAAAACCTAATACACCATGGCTGGCTTGGAGACAATCCTTTTCCAAGCTCAAATTCGCAGAAACTGTTGAACAGACAAGCCGCCGCCAAGGCTGCAAAAAAGAACAGGAAAAAGACCAAAAAGGCCTTGGCCCAAGGTATGGCTGATATTGCACAACTTTGGCATGCTGGAACATGCATTCGGCGGAAATCCAACAGGCAGCTAAATCTCTTGCAGTTGGCCTCGAAATCGACTGGCGGTAGCCACCGGGTCCAGACAGCAGTCTGACATCTCTAACGAGGACTGGAAACCACGGTGATCCAGGGCATGGATAAGGCATCAACGATAATTTGGGCGGATTTCCGTGGTGATGGATAAGTTCGAAACCAATTCGGGGGACTTGGCGCCTGACCAGCTACGTCGTCTACTGTTAACGTCAGCTTTTGACCCGCCCCAAGAGGAAGTCGACGAGTTGATGGAGGCCAGATTGATGACGAGGCCGGTATCGAGCAGGATTAAGCTTGAGACTTTCGACATCATGAGTCAGCTGTCAGCGAGGAAAAAAGAGGATAGGCTTGCGGGCGTTTGCGTGCGTTGAAACTAATGAGAAACCGGGCGATCCAACGTCGGAAAGTACTGAGCGTTTTGCGATTACTGTGATTTGGCGATTACTGTGATTTTGTGATGATACTGATTTGGTGATTGACGTGTTATTGATTACCGCGTCTTAATAGTGTGCGACTTAACCTCCCCAAAATTACTTTTAAGGAGCCTTTCTTGAGAATGGTGACTAAGTCGCCACGCCTAAGAATCGACCCGATCAGCATATTCACTGTATTTCGGGATTTTGCTGGATTGAACACACAAAGAAAAGATTCATTGACAAAAGATTGGTCTCGTTGGGGGCGTTTGTAATAATACCAAATTCGTTCTATGATGCATCTGACGTGTGTTTGGTTGTGATAATGTAGTGTGGTCCCTGTGGGTGGGGTTTAGTAAACCCTCCTGCTGCGGTGGCGGTCCGAGTTCTGAAGAGCTATTGTTTCCAAACAATCAGGTGGCTCTTTAATCGTATGTACTTGAAAAAGTATCTGGGGAAACCCTTGTCAGTGTATACATTAGTGTAAAAAAGAACTCAATGAAGGAGTTCAGTTCATGTAAGTTCACTCAGCAATATCAACAGATATCAAGGGTGCAGAGGCATAATTTGAATTTTGCGTTCTTAATGAGTCCGTCAAAGAAGGCCGCTGGTAAATATCCCACCATCACAACCTTCAACAAGAGGACAATGAATGGTCGGCTTCCACTCTTGGTAGTATGATTAAAGGATATGCGTATTCCATCAAATGAACAGTTCCTAAATGACTAGCTTATCCAAGGACACTGGGCGTTATCCGAATTGCCATAAGTGGACGACCTGGGTGTAATATATTCTGTAAAATACAGAAGTCCTCAGTACTCGAAAAGGACCCTATGAATCACATGCCAAGGGTTCGAAAGGTGGTTTTTCAAATCATAGTACCTAGATTGTTACATTCTACATTCGTTATAATGCCGCTTTGGCTGCTTCAAGTTTCTATAAATGTATGTATGCTGTGAATGAAGAAACCAGACTTAATATTCATGTTGCAGATATACACCAAAAGAGATGAAACTCTAATTTAGAAACATATTCAGATCCTGTGATCATAGAATATAGAAAATAGTTCGACTCGTGCCATGTTGGTGGTATTTAAACTGGCCTACTGGGGTCAAATGGAAAATGTAGGAACATGCATACCTTGTACAAGGGCCTAATATAGATCCTATACTCACAATAGGTGTATGAGTTTCATTAGGAACTCTAGTTATCAGAATCTTGCAGTTTTCTTCGTTTTTCAGTTATTGTTTTGGAGAAATTTCATCGATCCAACAAATTGCTCTCATATTAACAAGAAGGATAATTCGATAGGTAATACCTCGTTGTACTGGGCGAGAACACGCCATCTATGCAGATTTCACTCTGAGGACCAATTTACAAAGGTCTCACCAGGGGTAAGCGAAAATGGTTGTTGTGCACCCTCTTGGAGTGATTTCAGTTTCCTTCTTATCTGGAGGGGCTTCATACGATATAGTAAAACGCCCCTTTAAAAGTACATTCAAGATTTTTTTTTGGCAGAAAGCTGCACAGGAAATTCTACCATAGATAGTGTCAATTCAGGGGAGAAATGCTTGTCAAAAACATCTTACACATTAGATCATGTGTTCTGAATTTGTAAAAAATCCCAGACTCCCAGTCATAGCCCCAAACACAGCGATTTCATTGATTTGTATGAACCAAGTCTCGGATAGTAGGCAAAGCCCGTATCCTACTCACTGAGGTCAATTCAAATAATGATTCGTCGAATCTTCCACTACAAATATAGTTTTTATTTAAAAATTGGAAGACCAACACACGGGAGGATACCTACTTCTACAAAAGATTGAAATTACCCTCATGAAATTACTTAACATCATTGTTCTACCACCCAGGCTTTATCTTTTCTGCTACACCTTGTATCATCTGGCCCATTTGGGGTTTTAATATAATGCAATTTGACTTCCGAATCATCCACAATTTTAAGTCTTGATCAGCAAAAAATAAGCACATTTTGAGAGTCTCATAAACTTTCGACCAATGCGTTGCAAATGAATATTTTTTATTTACACCAACCCAGCTTAGTACATTAATACTGGGGTAACTGTGGTGGTTCCGGCTCGGAGAAGGTGCGAACAGCTGAAGTCGCCATCGGCATTGTACCAATCGCGCCAATAGACAGCAACGGCCTAAGAAATCACAACAGAAGCAGTGAAAGAACTCAAAAGAAACAAAAAAAAAATGGGGAGAAACACGAAAATTAAAACCACAAAGGGATCCCCCACCAATTACCCCTGACGACTCTGTATAAATACAAAATGTCCTTTTCCTCTTTGCTCTTTTATTACCTCCTCCTCTCTGCGAGATAGGACCCACACCAATAATATTGCAGAGGAGATCCCTTAGGTAAGGGCCGGGCATGGCCGTGGCCCGCACTAAATCACTAACCATAAAGTCATCGAAGAACAAGTGCGGCAGAATCGACGCAGTGCCCTGTCTCGCATCGTCTTCGTCTTGCCTGGAAAGAAGCCCCGATCCTGATAGCAGGCTCGTGATCGAATTCAACTTATCTTTTTTTTTTAGTCCATACCCCGAAAAGACTAAAGACTGCCGAAAAGACCAAAGAAAAAAATACTTTCTTCCACATTCAAAACAATTGCTCGTCCCTCTAGAGACTTGCCTCTTCTATTATGCCGTCAGAACAAAGTTTCCTTGCCAGACTTGGACTGGGACTTTGGTGCTTTTGGGCCACATCCAGCAAAATCAACGAGATACTACCAAACACCACCAGACTTTACGTCACGGGTTACAACACCGCCATTGAGCAACACGCCGAGGCCAAGGCCAGGGTTGAGTCAAGAAGACCGTCGAGTTGCAGAAAGTGAACTTCACGGTGGTGAACCGCAACCATTGTTTGTTCTGGAAAAAACTTGGCCCCCCAGGAAGCAAGGTGGTGGCAGGCCCTGCAACCGAGTCTGAGTTTGCCAAAAAGATCGATGCCCCAATTCGGCTCAACCTCGACAACTTGGCTCTTACCAACACCAAGTTGGCTGGAATCCAAAGGTTCTGGCTGGGCATTTTATTGTCAGAACAAGGAGAACGGTGGCCAATTGGAGTTGTACTCACCGCTGTAACCAAGACACGTGACCAGTCCCTCTTGTTTCTTTGGTTGCCATCGTGCTGGGAACGCCCTACCACTTACAGTACCAAAACGTCAAGGCTGACTACTTCAAAGGCCATCTGGAACGTCATCAACTGGAAGGAGGCTGAGGAAGAGATACACCGTGAACTAAGGAGTCAATTGTGTGAGCCATAGACTCCGGGTGAAAGCCGTGGTTTCTTTTGTGTGTATAGTCTAATTATTTATTCAGCTGGCTTCTGTTGAATGTACATGACACTCTGATGTATTCCCACTTCTCCCATAGTTAAGCTTCTCTCACTTTTAACCTTCCCCTTCTCGCGCTCTCTCCCACTCCTCATATTTTACCTTCTTCTCAAGACGTGAAAGTTGTCCTCAAATGGAAGCCCTTCTTTAGGATCCATATTCTCTTCATCGCCGTCTTCACATTGGCCACATGGTTTCTCCAGCTTGGCTTTGGCCGTCGAGTGACTCGGAAAGTTCTGGAAGTCCACGCGTCGCCGGCTTCGGCGCGATTGCGGCGATTATGTGATTTGCGTCAAGTTATCTCTGTTCAACCTGGACAAACCGCCGTTGGCATCAATGATGCGGTACGCGTCAAGATTTCTCTCCAAATGGCTTGAGAAGCTTGTTGGTGTTGGTCGTCCCTAAACTCAATTAAAACAGTTTAAGAGTTCTCTGGAACTTTTTTTCAAAAAGAAATCAATGGCCTCCTTCCGTTCAAACATCATTTCCCCAGGATCCACTTCACACCAAATGAAGTTTTCCTCTGCCTTTGTAGCGTATTCAAGTTGAACTCAATGCTTCATCCACCTTGATAGGATCAAGAGACGACTTTACTCTTTGATTTTTTTTGTGGCGGTTGCATGTTTGCTTCGGGTTTGAACTGTGCTTGGATATGCTCTCATTAGTAATGATTTTGTAAGGGCCTCTTTGATTTCATAGAGATCATCCACCAAGGCCTGCATTCCATCATAATGAGCCCATATCGCTGATCAGCTGAAGTATTGCAAGTTCAGTTGGATATATGCAATATTCAGCTTCTCCCACATATTCTTCATTCAGGGGTGCACCTGTCTCGGAACTGGGAAAAGCCCTTAAGATTTCGTGCTCAATTCCTTAACACAGTGACGCCAAATGCCTGCTAAATTTCTCTGTTTTTTTTTTCCAATGCTTTGTACAACTTCTGCCCGAGATTATAAGCGGATTTGATCATTGGCCTCCTGGATTCCCGATACAGGTCGTATGGCACGGTCAATTGTAAGGGTTTTTGGATGAGCCCACTGGCAACTGCTGGACTTGGCCAGAAAAATTGATCACAGCGTACCCAAAGTCGTTCTCGATAAAATTACACAAACTCTTCGTCGCGACCAAGATCGGGTTGCTCGTTACGCGATCCATCCATTCCTGCCATACATACATCAATTGTTTCTTCTCATCTTCCCACCGTGAATTGCGAAAGTCTGGGCCAGCGGAATGGTACAACCTTATCAAGTTCGATACTTGCAAAGTACTTGTTGAACTTCAACGTTTCACTGTAAGTTCTCCGGATATTGGTGTATTCCTTCTGGCGGTAACTCAGCAATCCTTTGACGGTGGCGTCAAAACGGCAAATTCTCCGCTTGTTTTTCCTCAACGGCGCGTAGAGTCAACTTCATCAGGTATCGGCGGTGAAACGTTCAGGGGGAACAATCTCATCAATTCTTCCTTGAACAACTCGGTATCCGCCGGCGTATCCGACGATTCGTTGAACGACCAACCGACCCATTGATATCGTCTGTACTGCATGAATCGGTTTTGTTGACATTTTCACCATCTTGGTACTGAGTTTGGGTAGAAAAGAGCTTATTTCCGTGGTTTCGTATGGTTCTTGTGACGCTAAGAAGTTATTTGGCTGACCTACAACATGTTCGGGGGCCTGGTCCAAACCCATCATTTACGACAGGTTCTTGGGTTCAACAAATGGGTTATTGTTTTCAAAGTCATCTGGGTCATAAGGTATAGCGGACGCCATTGTAGTGTTAGAAATGGAAGGTGCTTTGAATACCGTGGCTTTTTTCTCTTGTGGAAAGTGGTGGTGGTTGTTCGGTCCCTGAAGATAAGGCCTAGTGCGGAGTCCCGCGGACCATGGGGGCTGGATGGGACAACGTGGTTTTAGTGGTTTGGTGGTTCGCGGTTGCGCGGACTGAGTCCCTAGGCCCTGCTGAGTCTCAGCCTGCGATTTGGGGCCATCACTGGAAGATGATGATAATTTTCTTCCTTGGACCAAAATTCAGGGCAAAAAAGGAGTGCATAGAAATGGATTCTTTTCTTTCTTTTATTAGTATACCAATACAAATCACCTGATGGTTTCAGGTATAACACATACTTCCACACGGTTGGGACTCTTCACGGATCGAGAAATGCGAAAATTTTTTCATTTTATAATCCTTCATTGAAACAACTTAGGAGCCATGAATTTGGTTTGGTTTGATCCTCAAAATTCGTTTCAGGAAAAGATTCGATACTTTAGAAGTTTATAAAACAAATAAAAAAAATAGGTCTGGGGCTTGCTTGGTTTCCATTTTAACATAAAGGACAAAAAAAGTGAGAAAGTTCAAAAAATGAGCGTCTTTTGGATAACGCTTTACTCACTCAATTGCTGGTGAACTAAGTTTTAACTTTGCCAAACACTTCAGGGACATGTTATCTTCGATGCCTGGGATTTTTACATATACCATATCTCCGTGATTTTGAGCTATAGGCTCTGAAAGCTCGATGCCGGGTCAGTCGTGACCATTTTTGTGGATTTTGGCGCTGCAAATTGCCGGAAAATATTTTATTTTATGCGGCCGTGAGACTGCCCCATTTTTTGATTTGTCTCGTTTGACTTCGCTTGCGTTTCTTCGAGTTTTTTCGATTTCCAATAGTCTTTTATTTATCCACCAAGGTAAAAATCTAGCTGTATCCTTGCTTTCTCGTAGCCATTAGCATGAACATATTTTACTAATCTCATGGTGTCTTCCGCTGTGCTCTCCTCCTGTGACCACCGCTGTCTGGATTGCGTGGCAGCCGTCGTGCGCTTTTCCGATCTTCTGGAGTTTTTGGCAGATAAGTCAAGTCTTCGACACAGCAGGGGATTTTTCTGTGCTTTTCTGCTTTCTGATAACTCTTCCCGGGGTTAAAAGGCTCTATGCCAGTGGTTGAGAAGCTCTTGAAGATTGTTTTCTCGGTGAACGCTGTAGGCCGAGCGGCGATATACGCCTGAAGGAATTCTTTTATGAATTGTGCGAACTCCATCATCAGACTTAGACTGTATCATGTTTTTGTAAGCTCCTTTTTTAATGAGAGAAGCAACAAAACATCTAGAGGTTGTAGAATGTGAGATGAATGTGGTGGCATGCAAATGGGATTATTTTGTTTTCTGAACAGATCTCGTTGAATTTGACGTTAGGATGACTACCATGACCATCAATGATTAAAAAGTCTGTATTTTTTTTTTCTCTTAGGCTCTGTGAATGGGATAAAATCTTCTTGACCACCATCTGATCCCGATACAATCATTTGTCCATCCGCTTGGACTAACTTCAAGTCGCCAAGCTTCTGGAAGGCTTCAAACCAAGTTTCAATATGAGTCTTGCCGGAAAAATCCACAAATGGTCACGTGACTGACCTGAGCAACGACCTTTCAGAGCCTATAACTCTGAAATCCAAGGAGATGGGGTATATGTAAAATCCCAGGGCATCGAAGACAAAATATGTCCTGAAGTGTTTAGCAAAGTAAAAACGTTCACCAGCAATTGAAGTGAGTAAAAGCGTCATCCAAAAGACGCTCATTTTGAACTTTTCTGCACTTTTTTTGTCCTTTATGTTAAAATGGAACCAAGCAAGCCCCAGACCTCTATTTTTTTTTGTTGAAAATTTATAAACTTCTAAAAAGTATCGAATCTTTCCTGAAACAATTTTGAGATCAAACCAAACCAAAATTCATGGCTCTATGTTTTTCAATGAAGGATTATAAAATGAAAAAAATTTCGCATTTTTTCATTCTCG